>OX038885.1:14360858-14620636 GCA_943789525.1 Agriphila geniculea
ATTATCAAAAAACTAGTTAAAGGTATAAAGGGAAATCGATCGGCTAAGGTAATTGGTATTTTTTGCTTTCTGGTAATAGGTGAAAAAAACAATGATTTTAATGTCGTGAGGCATACTTTGTACTCGTGTTTTTTTTCTTTATTTACTTACAAGCAATTTTATTTACTAATACAATTGCCTACCGTCTGGTAGCGTCATTTCTACATTTTAGTTCGTTAAAAATTCAAAAGAGACAACATAAAAAAATAAAAGAGAAATATTGTTTTCTTGATAGGAACAAGTCAAAACTGCAGAATATTTATGTAATGAATGACTACCCAAGTTGTTAACAATAATTTCATGATTATTTCTAAAAGACAGAAAGGAATATTGCAGAATTAGCAAGTCTAAAATTTAATTAGCAGGGTTGGAACGGAACATACTCGTAGTTTTTTGCAACTTTATTATTTGGAAAAGTTTTGGGTCATTTTTCAGACGCTTCATAATCCATACGTGCGGTCCGGTGCGGTTTAGGTTTGAATGCTGTTTAGAATGGCAGGCAATATTGTTTGACAACAGAATTTCGAACTTTGAAAGATTTGTTTGGTTTTACAGCCTGCCTAGCACGACTGATTTATATCGCGTGATATAGCATTTTATCGACACTCAACTGTCAAATTCCTTTGTCTTTTTGACACTTAAACGAGATAAAACGCTATATCACGCGATATAAATCGGTCATGCTAGGCAGGCTGGTTTCAGATAGTAAGTACTACTTATCTGCTGTTTTAATAAAAAATTGAAAATAATTTGTATGAAATTATCTGTCAGGTCTGATAACTAAAACATTTTTGGGTCCTGTGAAACTGACCTTTACCTTAAAGGTCTCTGCTCACTACACCGTACCATACCATGACCATGCTAGGAACGTATCAGGCAAAAAAATATTCATTGTATTGAAAAGTATGAAAAGTGCATGGCCGGTGACGGAACGGTCTAGTGGGAATAGTGTCATACTTTTCAATACAAAGAATATTTTTTGCCTGATACATTCCTAGCACGGTCATGGTATGGTACGGTGTACAGTAAAAACCTTTATTGGAAACTTTTTTGCAGATGGACTTCATAACTCTATGTATCCAATTCCATCGACCGACGCCAAGGCGACGGACGACGCGACGCACGGCGGGGACATCGAATTAACCACATTTTCTCGGTCCACTGCGCCTGCGCACTCAGCTCTCCACCGATTTCACGGGAGTTATGGGCACATTTGCATGCGAGACCGCATGTGCCATTAGATTGTATCAATCAGATATCAGTACCCTTAGCACGAACAGCTATCGAGAAAAAAAACGCGCGTAAAATTACTCGATAGAGAATTATCTATGGAAATTTTAATTTCGCTATTCGGCGGTAGATGGCGTTGTACAAATTTTCAATACAAAATTGCACTATCGAGTAATTTTACGCGCGTTTTTTTCTCGATAGCTGTTCGTGCTAAGGGTACAGATGCTTCAGATGAATGAGATAAAAATATAGAGTCGGCGCCGCGAAACTAGTCCCGCTGAATTTCGATGGAACTAAAACAAACGATGTCTTATTGCTAATTTGAATAAATCCTTTTTTCCAACGACTCAAACGATATCAGTGCTGCGTCTGACTTCTTTCGTGGCGCGGACTAAAACGTAGTGATTATTTCCTCTATGGCGCGGACTCTAGTGTTAATTGGGACAGAAAGCTGTATTATAGTGATAGAGAAAAATACAATTTAATCAAGAGAAATTAACAATAAAACAACGAAAACGCTCAATAGTCGCAGTCTACTAACAGACGGTGATTTATAATGTTTAACAATTCCTGAAGCATGCCAAACTGTTGATTACACTCTTATCTCTTAGATAAACTAACCCATAAATAAGAACAATACAAAGTATGACTAGACTAGGTACTTTGTATTGTCCTTATGCAATTAGGGTTTTCAATGTTAACAATTAAAACAAAACATTTATCTTCATATCTTCTAAATATCAGTAAATAAAACTTCATTGAAATTTAGAAAATTACGTTACACTGTCTTTGGAATTAAGTTAGTTTTTGTTGTCACAAGAAAACTGTTTATTTTGATATATTTTTACAAGATTGGTAAAAAGTTCAAGAATTGTTTATTCAACACTAAATTGAATATTCACTCATGTTATGCGTGAACAGTGAAACAGAATCCTCATGAGAGTTGCATGAGAATGTAGGTATTTTGCATACACGCTCGCTGGGTGCGCATGAGTCATAAGTACTTATCTGGCACTGACCTTTCTTTGTGTTTTTAAATAAAGTGTTTGTCGCCCCTCACTCTCTGTTCCATGTTTATTGAAGCATGACTACGAGCATAGCCGTCTGTAGAGGGCTATGCTACGTGCGATTAAAACGATGACTGTTGTGTGTACATACCTTGACGACCTTACTCTATCTTATCTTTAGAACAATCGGAAGAATGAGTGCTTTTCAAAATGACTAATAACTGTGGGCTCGATAGATGGCGTTGATAAAAATGTATGTGTCAATGTGATTTTTTTTACTTAGCTTCGAAGAATACTCAGGTAGGCAAGCAGATGTAACCCTAAAATGTTTCTCTTTGGGCAGATGTCAGCCAGAGAACGCTTACTTGCCTCTATGGTACAGGCCGTTTATTTTTAATATATAGCCAATTTTGACACTTCTCTTTCCATCAACGCCATCTATTGAGGCAAATAACTACTTTTCTATTTTTTTTATTTCACTTTGAAAAGCCCTCATTTCATTGTCATTATTTTGTTGCTTTAATTTGTTTTATAAGGCTCATCTGCCTTTCGAAATTCACAGCTCATACTAAACTTAATAAAATTATAGCTAACTAGCGGCTGCCCGCGACTTCGTCTGCGTGGAAAGTTTTTTTTGCTATCCCTCAGAAACAATATTTATTTGGATGAAAGGTTTTCTGTACCTCTGGCAACGTGTATGTAAAATTTCATGATGATTGGTTCAGTAGTTAAGACAATATGAAGGTGTAACAAACAAACAAACGAACTTTCTGTATTTTCAAACTATGTTTGCCATATCTGCCTATCAAATATAATTGGTTGCGTTTCACAGCTAATACTAAACTTAATAAAGTTATAGCTAAATTAAACTTAATTTTTAGCTACTGTTCAAATTATGTTTGCCATATTTTCGTTTCTTATAACGATAAAATTTTGCACCTAAACGATAATAGTGGCATCCATCAAAAGCAGGAAGATAACGCAAGATTAAAATGTATGATAAGCTGATATCAAATGAGATCGATCGACCTACTTCGTTGTACGTTACATAAGTCATGATGAGACGGTTTCATGAACGTTTTTAGCACAATAATGACTGATTTGGTTCTATGCAAACAAATTCACAATCGTCTTGCGGATCATACCAATTTTACACGACTGCCCAAAGCAAAAAGAGTGTGTAGAGAGTATATGTGTTCAGGGTTCATGTATGTTTGTGGGTATGTGAGTTTCTTTATTCCACCATAACTTCCAAATGGCTCAACGGATTTGGATGTATGGGGTATTGTTAGAAATCTTACCTCATTCCAAGTAACACTGGCTATATTTTTTTTTGAAAAAAATTAATATGGCGACTGTGTGACACCATTTTCAAATGTGAAAAAAACATTTTTTTCTTCAAGTATTACAATATGGGCATCAAATGAAAGGCCTTAATGAGCACATTTAAAAATATAAAATTTGTCACTCAAATGTGTGAAATAAAAATAAATAAATTTAAAAAAATTAAAAACACGTCTGCTCTGCTAATAAAAATAATTTAAAATGTTAAATTGCAGTCGGGGGACCTCTTCGATTAGAATTGTTCCACAAAACTGTCCCCTGACTGCAATGACACTTGTTATTTAACTTTTTAGTTTGTTTTTATTAGCAGGGCAGACGTGTTTTTAATTTTTTTTCATGGTGTACCTACACGTGCTGTATTTATAGATTCTTATTCTATATTATTGTTGATGTCATTAAATAGTGTAGGAAATGAAGCGATCTTTTGTATGGAGACCCCGACATTAAATCCTCAGTCGATGAAACTTTGCTGGGATGTAATATAATATGAACCAAAACCTATGTACAAACAAATATCCAAAAACAAAAAAAAACCGTTAGGTTAATTATAAAAATGTTTTATTTATGATACTTTATCATACTGTAAAGTTTCGTCTACTGAGGATTTATTGTGGGGGTCAATTACCTTCCTTTCCAGGCGTAGTACTTACAATGTATCTCTGAACTAAAGCACAGAATAACTAATAGTACAAGTCCTAAAGTACAGAATAACTAATAGTACAAGTCCTAAAGCACAGAATAACTAATAGTAAAGTCCTAAAGTTGAAAACTTAGGCATTTTCCTAGCTCATCAGTCACAAGGCTAACTATGGAAATAGCCCCTTGGCACAGAATATTGTATCACTACCCCGTGGCTAGACTATCTTTCTTTTAATTACTGTCGGAAGAAAAAATGGTGACAGACTACTAAACGATGGTGGTAGAGCTAACATAAGCACAAAATTCCGTTCTTTATGGAAATCGAACTAGTTTCACAACGATTTGACAAGACTAGCTAGTTCCTAAGCAAACCTTGTTTTAACCAGTGGTTCATGTCTACCTCATAGAAACTTATGTCGGACAGTAAGTAAGCACATGCACCATTGCACATGCATTTTCTGAACTGCGCTTGCAAGACAACTTTCTTAGAACTATGCATACCAAGATGTGATATTGTGAAAGATTCACGCTATTTTCACCGATATGTTTGTTATGTTATGCTATGGTTATGCTAGAAAATTTTTTTGCAGATATCCTGTATACAATTTTATAGGACCAGTTCAGGTAGAATATTTGATCTTTTCATAATACATAGACACAAAATAATTGAAACTCGGTTACTTTCGTTAGGGCAAGCTTGTTTATGATCCAAATTTCTTTGAAACTCAATAATACAAATTTCATAAATGAAAATAATAGTAGTAAAGTAGCATAAATAGTAGCATAAATGAAAGTAATAGTTCATCTAAAAGGTGTTTGGTAAAAGTCTTATAAAGCCGAATATGGTAGATAGGGACAATCAAACTGAACAACTTTTACTCTGAAATCGCGAAAAAAATCTGCTGTTTCATATAAAAATTAATAACGTAAAAATCAAAATGTATGAAACAGCTGATTTTTTTTCGCGATTTCAGAGTTGGTCCCATAGTAAAAGTTGTTCAGTTTGATGGTCCCTATCTACCATTTTCGGCTTTTACCAAACACCTTGTATAAGCATCGTTTTATACAACGTGTTACAAAAATACCCCTAATGCCGAATATGGTAGATAGGGACCATCGAACTGAACAACTTTTACTATGGGACCAACTCTGAAATCAGGAAAAAAAAACAGCTGATTCATTCATTTGAATAGTTTCTTTATTAATTTTTGTATGAAACAGGAGATTTTTTTTTCGCGATTTCAGAGTTGGTCCCATAATAAAAGTTGTTTAGGTTGGTGGTCGTTGTATAATAAAATTATTATGGTATAATATGGTATGGTATACACTAACTCACAGGGGGGGGGGGGGGGGGAAATTTTTCTTTGGACTTTTTACGAATCCGACCAAGTGCTAATAATTGGTTCTGTGGACTAACCTATAAGTCTATTGTTAATTAGAGCCGTTAGTTAATTAGAGTTGGTATTCTTTAGCTTAATACATCATTAACTTTATCCAGGCTTCTTGCTATTAAAAAAGGCTGTATTTAATTACCAGTAGGTGTATTTACGTATTCTGAACACACAAGTTGGTATCTCCGCATCTCTGGAGACAGGCGGCTCTATTTTTATCACGTCATGCTAGCAGTGCAACGAGTCAACGACCACTGTGCATTGCCTCGGATTTTTTTTCCGAAGTCAATGACCTTGATAATTGAACCGGCATCAATTATCAACAAACGTTCTAAGATGGAACAAAAAAGATGTGTTTGTTACTGTGCTCGAATATCTCAGCACCACCGTTAAGTATGAATCATTTTTTTATCGCTACCTATTGTGGCACTTTTTAGGGTAAAAACGGGACCCTATTACTAAGACTCCGCTGTCCGTCTGTCTGTCTGTCTGTCTGTCACCAGGCTGTATCTCATGAATCGTGATAGCTAGAAAGTTGAAATTTTCACAGATGATGTATATCTGTTGCCGCTATAACAACAAATACTAAAAACAGAATAAAATAAATATTTAAGGGGGGCTCCCATACAACAAACGTGATTTTTTTGCTGTTTTTTGCTCGATATTAATAACAACAACAGGTAGACAGTTGAAATTTTCACAGATGATGTATTTTTGTTGCCGCTATAACAACAAATACTAAAAACAGAATAAAATTAAAATTTAGGGGGTCTCCCATACAACAAACGTGATTTTTTTGCTGTTTTTTGCTCGATATTAATAACGACAACAGGTAGATAGTTGAAATTTTTACAGATGATGTATTTTCGTTGCCGCTACAACAACAAATACTAAAAACAAAATAAAATTAATATTTAAAGGGGGCTCCCATACAACAAACGTAATTTTTTGCCGTTTTTTGGTACGGAACCCTTCGTGCGCGAGTCCGACTCGCACTTGGCCGGTTTTTTTTGTCTAGAATATTATCCTTATGTGCTTATTTCTTCCGCCAGTTCTTTGTCGGAGAGGCCTCCCAATTTGTGAACTGGTGGTAGATTCAGTAGCTACATCGCGTTTTCTAATCAAGTTTAATCAATTTAATTCAATAATAATCATTAAAGTCAGAACGCAGCTATAAAATAATTTAATAAACTTGAATGCATTTTTATAAAGTTTCGAGCGGGTAATTAATTTCATAAAGATATAAGCAGCTTTTTTGCTTTAGTCGTCCCGTAACCACGGCCTCTGGAAAGGTGTCGGAACGTCGGGAAACCCAAAAAAAACGGCCAAGTGCGAGTCGGTCTCGCGCACGAAGGGTTCCGTACCAAAAAAACGGCAAAAAAAATTACGTTTGTTGTATGGTAGCCCCCCTTAAATATTAATTTTATTCTGTTTTTAGTATTTGTTGTTATAGCGGCAACAAAAATACATCATCTGTGAAAATTTCAACTATCTACCTGTTGTCGTTATTAATATCGAGAAAAAAACGGCAAAAATCACGTTTGTTGTATGGGAGCCCCCCTTATATATTAATTTAATTCTGTTTTCAGTATTTGTTGTTAAAGCGGCAACGGAAATACATCATCTGTGAAAATTTCAACTTTCTAGCTATCACGCTTCATGAGATACAGCCTGGTGACAGACAGACAGACAGACAGACAGACAGACGGACAGCGGCGTCTTAGTAATAGAGTCCCGTTTTTACCCTTTGGGTAAGGAACCCTAAAAACCAAAACTAAATAATTCTTAAATAACATCTGAATTAAGCAATATACGCGCTGTAATCCGTAAAAAGTGTTTTATTTCTATTGAACTGTACGCGCGGAAGCCTTAGAAGTGTATAATATATAAAAAAAAAAAATAATAACTTTCACATACATCTTGAATGCTTGCTTTACACTACCGGTGGTGCTATAGGCCAAAAAGGGGTTAGTCATAGTTATTCCCAACCACTGGAGTGCAAAACAACTAAATAATATGCGTTTCTGACAGATGATAAAGTACCTATATCGAAATTAAGATTTTGGTTCAAGTATCAATCAACTGATTCTTTTAACAGTAGAATGACGTTGATGTCTTTTTCAAATAAAACTCTTAACCAAATTCAAATATCTTGTAAGTATTTAATTGAAAGGCGTAAAATAAAGTTAGTTAATATTTTGTCCGCATACAATAGCACGTCACGTACGCTTACTTATCATTAAGTGCGATTTCATTTCCGCTATACTTACTGATGACAAGCGATATAGATAACTATCGATAAAAATTAGAGAAACAAATAATTTCATACTATTTTTATATATTATGCAATGTGAGTGTTGCTAGTTATAGTTACGAGTAATGCAATAAAGGGAACAAAGCACGGACGTTGTACGATTTTTGGGCGTAACGTATAAGGCTTCGTAAAGATATTGTTACAAAGTATAATTATGTTTGTGCTGCTCTAGCATATAGGTGCGTCCTACTCGCCCGCGGAGGCTACGTCATCGCAGAAACCAGCCAGCCAATTGACCGGTATACCGCCAACCTTCAGTTTTTCTTTTATTTATAACTCGCTCCGGCTGGATAAGTTATGCCGCGTTCACATGATCAAGTTCACTTCCTTTTTTAAATGGGCTAACTTGAGTGTAAGTATAACTTTCTTGTGAACAGTTTTAGGAATTTTAACTGGCATTTTAACAAATTAACTGCTATTTCATTCAATGAACTGCTAATTTACACGACTGCCCAAAGCAAAAAGAGTGTATATGTGTTCAGGATTCATGTATGTTTGTGAGTATGTGAGTTTCTTTATTCCACCATAACTTCTAAATGTCTCAACGGATTTGAATGTATGGGATATCGTTAGAATCCTTACATCATTCCGAGTGACACTGGCTATATTTTTTTTGAAAAAAGTTGATATGGCGACTGTAGCACGCCATTTTCAAATGTGAAAAAAATATTTTTTTGAGTGCACTCGAGCGAAGCCACGGAACGCACCCCATGCTCATGCTTCTGTGCAAGTTCGAATAAGCAGCGTATGGTTAAGTAACTTGAAGATTTAATACCAATGTGACTGTATAGTATTTTGAAGTGTGCTCCGGATTTCCTAATATGTATAAATATTGCGGAACATGTTCTTAAATCAGAAATGGTAATTACCTCTTATCTCATCGACGTTTGTGACGTAAAGCAGAGAAAGCCCCTGACAATATAATTAATACTTTATCAGGTGACGATAATAAGTTGGATAAGATAAATGGTAGAATAGATGATAAGTGCATTGTAGTAAGTAAGACATGCTTAACTGTGCGGTTTATTGGAAATAGTATTAAAATATCAGTTACATAATAAAATGACAGGTTAACTGATTAAATTTTTAGATTTTTTGCATTAACAATGGTATTTTTATATTTAACTACAAAAATACTAGGAAATATCGACTCGTAGCACCTCGGCGTAGCGTGCTATGGGTGAGTAGATTTTTTATAGTGTTTTTCCAGTAGTTATATTATTTATCTTGACAGATTAAAATTAAACACAGGATCCAAGATATAATAATTATTTTTCTCGTATTATTATGAAGTTTACGTATAGTTTAAAAGCTCAGTAGGTATTTCAATTCATAGCAAATTAATTATTATTGTCCATTGTCTTGTCCTTAAAATCTATTTCACTCCTTCCTATTCTAAGAAGTTTTGTTTTTAATAGAGTCCACTTAAAAAGCTACTCGCTCCATTACTGGCGCCAGTCAGTCAGTGATGTGAACGCAACATTATTCGGTTTAATGAACGACCGACTATGGCGGCGGCGTGCGGCGCGAACACGGTGCGCAGTCGGCCCCGAGCAACAGGCGGCGCGCGCGCAACTAGCGTCCACGCGGTGAAAGTCTGCGTGACTCACCAGCTGCAACCATGAACGAGTACGCCGAATACGGGTGGAAGCTGCACCAGATGCAGAATGAGCGCCTCTGCGAAGCTTCAAGAAAACGTTTAACTGACAACGACAGGCAACGTGCTCTCGACGGCTTGAAAGAAGCGGTCGATTCAAGTCTCAACCTCGCCCTGCGCGACAAAAGCCGGTGTCAAGACGATAACTTCCTGCGGAGGTTTCTTTATGCGCGTAAACATGATGTGCAACAGAGTTTCGAGTTGTTGGTGAGCTATCACCAATTCAGGCGCGATCACCCAGAACTGTGGGCCCAGCCCGATGGCGGCGTGCTTCGCGCTCTGGCCGACGGGCTGCCCGGAGTGCTCGCCGAGCGGGACCGCCGGGGTCGTTGTGTGCTCCTGATGTTTGCAGCTAATTGGACACCTCACGCCTGTTCTCTTCTCTCTGTGCATAGATCTCTGCTACTTTCACTGGAACGCCTCCTCGACGACGTGCAAAATCAAGCAAACGGATTCGTGATTATCGTCGATTGGACCGAGTTTACTTTCAGACAATCGTGCAGTTTACAAGCAAAAGTGTTGAAGTTAATGATTGACTGTATACAGGACTGTATGCCGGTTCGCTTTAAAAGCATACACTTTATAGGTCAACCGTGGTATGTGGAAACCGCTCTGGCTGTAATTAAACCTTACCTCAAGGCTAAGACGCGGGAACGGATCGTGCTTCATGGAAACAATTTGTCGACACTCCACGAATCTCTACCGCTAGATATTCTCCCTGCTGAGTTAGGTGGCGAAGGACCTTCATACAACTCGGAACGATGGATTCAGGAATTTTGCCGCGGAGAATATATTTGCCCTGCGCCTGTGGCGCCTTTACCTGCGGTCGCGCCCCAAGAAAACGACCCGCCTACTGCGAAGTTAGACAAAGCATACATACAAAAGGACAATGCGAATTTCTCGTTTAATGGAAGCGAAAAAAGTGCAAAGTCAGAGTTATTACGTGATAAAGATTGACCTTGATGTTCTTATTGATCACAATGAAATGATGGACAGATCCCTTGTCTGGTCACGCTTGTCGGCGTGTGTCGTTCATACGTGCTGTGGACGTATTTTGTGATATTGAGTGTATTTTTAATGCTAATTTATTGTCTAGCTAGAGACTTGGGGGTAAACGCCTCATTAGAAAGCGGTTCGATTAAGGCCAGGTGCATTTATATGGTCTCGGAATTTAATAGCGCCACTGGAATGGTGGATATTCGTTTCGGTCGGTGGTCATTTAATTGATGAGTCAGCGGTGTTTTGTCTGATGCGGGCGGCGCATCCCGCGCCGGTCGTCTCTCGGCTGCGCTGCGCAAACGCATATAACGGTGTCGAGCTCCCATTTCACCGCATCCGTTCGCCGGATCCAACTCAGTCGTTGCACATGATCGCTCTCATCTTAATCTTTTTTAAGTATTTATTTATCACATAACCAGTACTTGTAGTGAAAAATATCTCATTTATGTAGTAAGTAATACAAATGTACTTTTATTGGTAGCTTTGCTCACGAGGCTTGTTGCGCATTTATTATGACATTACCTTAGGACCATGTTTAGAAAATAATGCTGCGTTGATGTGAAATATTTTAATAATAAGTATCTATTGTATTCGTTTGTAATACGTCGTCCTTAAGTATGGTGTGCTGAGTCAATGTGTTTTGTCATAAATTATTTTGTGTGCTATTACTAATTGGAAAGTTTTCATTCGATATTGAATATGATGATGCTCTCTCCCACAATTGTTTTAAATATATTTAACTATTCCTACTATTGTCAATTAGGTAGGCTTACATTGTTTATAAACAGACGACTGCTGTGACACTAGACTATAAATAAAATATACTTAATTAAGTTTATGTATGACACATTTCTTTTATCCTTCTTTAAAATAATTTTTAATTATGTACATAATCAATATTGTGATTAAACCAGTAATTTTTCGAACTGATTTACAATAAATGTTTCAAACAATCTACTTTTCATTGTTATTTCAAATTATGGTTAAGCATTTTAATACCTTTAAATATCTAATTATCTAATTAGGTTAGCGAAGGAAATGTTTAATTCCATACATTATCTTATTTTGCTGGAATCTTTACAACAGCGAGTAGACTGATATAATTAGAATGTTTATCACGATCCATCTATCAATGAGATCCAGTGTTTTCCTTCGAAGGCGATTAACTTAACAAGCTACAATGATACTGACAATGGACACCTTTTCTGCCCACAATACAATGGAAAACGGTGAAGCAAAAAATCTTTAAGCGATTTAACAATAGAAAAAAATAACGTTGTCCACATTATTCATTCAGTTCATTTCTCATAACTTCATGCTTGAAATTAGGCCAGTATACCGAAAAGTAAAACTAGAATGTGGGCGTCTTATTAGCATTATCTGCGAGTAGATGAATACATTTTCATAAAATATGAATCAACATTCTCAAATCGATACAATTATTGAATTTAATAATGATAATATTGGAGAGGTGACTACATACATTAGGTAGTTTTAAGTGATGACGCAATACACTGCTCTTTTAGTAAGTATTATATTACACCTATAATAATCAATAGGGAAACTTTATGAGTTCTGTTGTTATTTAGCCGACTGCTCTTGTGTTTTACAAAAAAATGCAAAGCGTAAGTAAATATAAAAGTTACAAATAATTTAATGCACTTTAAGGGTTTGTAGTAAGATGAAAACATGGTGTGGGAGGTTAATCTTTTTATTTAGAAAACGTAAAGTGTATTTTTTTTGTAGTTACAACAAAAAAAATACACGACAAGCTAAAGAGATTCTCTAGTTTCTACAAATCTTAAATTGCGTATAAACCTCACAGTCACAGATGATTGTAAAAAAAATCAGAAAATCACCGAAGCACTTGCGTAGGTAGGTTCATCTTTTTGGCGTAAATAATAGCGGAAACGTATTGAATTCTACATCAAAATACACTTTAATGTACTGTAAAGTTGCTTCTATTACTTTTATTCAAGAAAGATAATTGTGATAATGATAATGATGAAAATAACAACGAAAAACACCAAAAAATGCAGAAATGAGGTTATTTTCTTTACTCTTTACATGTAAAGAAAAAGCCAGAGACAATTATGTTTCAGCGTAAATTTATGTTTCATATCAAGATAAGGGACAAGAAATTAATAAGTTTTAAAGTTGAAACTGTTATTGTGTTGTTCTGTAGCCGAATTCATTCTCATTCGGGTCGAGGTCGATGACGCGTAAGGTCGACCAAACAATCGGATTAGTCTTCAGTTAAATCAGCCAAAAATCGGAGAAAATATTTTAAGTATTATTTTATAGAAATGTTTCTACTTTTTGTAATTTTGAAAATCCCTCAAAAAACTATAGTCTCGATAGATGGCATTGATAAACAGGCAAGTGAAAAAAAAACGTAGGAAAAAGAAAAGACAAATGACATTTTTATTTCATTTTTTTATTTTAGTTATTGTTCAAGACATACATAAATACAGATCATATTATACATTACTCATTAGCAAAAACCACTAGGGTTTGTGTGCCCATGAGAGTTCGCAAGTTTTGAGCATACTGTACTGTATTTATAACAGAACATGAAAATGGAAAAGTAAACGGCAGAACTTACCAAGAAAACTGTCTTGATATACTTGGTGCCAAATGCTCCAAGCAGCATTGGAATGCGATGCACCCGTATTTTAATGTAAACTGAAACAATCTAACACTGAAATATTCAACACTTGACACTGGTAAAAATTACTTCCAAGAGGAAAGTAGATTGCCAAAACAAAAATAAGAAGAAGAAGAACATTATAAATACACAGACTGTAATTGCACGAGCATTAGTCGTTATTTTTTTTTGATTAATTTAAAATTTGATTTATTTTTAATGTAAGTATGTTTTTTGGTTTTTTATTATTATTTTGGAATAGGCTAAATGACCAATGTTGGTGCAAGCACCCTGTATCCAGGGAATGTTAACGTTATTTTTGAATATAACGTTATTTCTTACTTTTTTTACCGTTAATTTTAACATTAACGTTATGTCAATAAATAACGTTAATTTTAACGTTAATTTGAGAAATAACGTTAAATTTAACGTTATTTGCTGAAATAACGTTAATTTTAACGTTATTTCTTCCTTTTTTTACCGTTACTTTAAAATTAACGTTATTCCAATTAATAACGTTAATTTTTTACCGATAATTTTACCGGTACTAAATTTAACGCTATATTTAACGTTAATTTTACCGGCAAAATATTTTTAACGTTATTTTTACCGGTAAATTTACCGATAAAATGTTTTAACGGTATTTTTTTTAACGGTTTCCTTCGCCATAATTTCACCCCTAGCCACTGGTACCTAGTATCGTTTGTGTTTTTAAGATATATTTTTAAATTATTTTTAAAATTTGGATTATTTAAGTAAATATTAAGTACTTCGTTCGGTAGGCTATTCAAAATGTTAGGTAGTATATAATTATAATTTCTTCCAACATACAGGTTTTTATATCTACACATTTTAAATTTATTAATTAATTCTCAATCTTTCATCTCGTATATAAATTTCTAAGTTCTTCACATTACTGTATTCTTCCTTTCCTTTCTTCCTTTAAAATAGTTAGAAAACATAAAAACACCGAGAGCGGTGTGCTAACCACATGAGTAAAAACCGGCCAAGTGCGAGTCGGACTCGCGCACGAAGGATTCCGTACCAAAAAACGGCAAAAAAATTACGTTTGTTGTATGGGAGACCCCTTAAATATTAATTTTATTCTGTTTTTAGTATTTGTTGTTATAGCGGCAACAGAAATACATCATCTGTGAAAATTTCAACATTCTAGCTATCACGGTTCATGAGATACAGCCTGGTGACAGACAGACAGACAGACGGACAGCGGAGTCTTAGTAATAGGGTTCCGTTTTTACCCTTTGGGTACGGAACCCTAAAAATCAACGAACGCTAACCTAAGAAATGAAAATGACTTTTTTTAATCACAGGCCATTTATTTTCCAAAGCCATTTTGACAGTTCACTTGTCCATCAACGCCATCTAGTGAGGAAAATAGTAATATTACTATTTTTTGTTTTTAAATGACACTTGGAAAATCCTTCAAAACTATTGGTTTTTAATCGAAGAACCATCAAGTGCGAAGTATTCTATTGAGTAGGCAGTATACTTTCCTTATAAGTAAGTTTTGAATATTAGAACCTGCTAAAGTTGTGTTTATGACCTCATTTTGTTTCTGTTTGTTCGTAAGTATTAAAATATGGCGAATAAAAGATACGAAAAAAAGGAAAAGTAAGAGAAAAAGTACCTACTACAAGCTGATAAAAGTATGTAGCCATTGTCAGATGATTAAGTCACTTGAAATAGAACATACATTATTATGTATGACACAATCCTCGGTACTGCAGCTGCAGTTTACAATACCTAGGTACATTTTAGCTTGCTCATCAGTGGAAATCTTCTAAATGACTGGCGTATACGAAGACAGGGTATTTTCTTAAGACGACAAATATTTACAAACCTGAATTGAGTTTGATTTGCTAAGTTACGTTTGATCGAATTTGTTAAGTTGTGACACGTATATATTTTTCATTCATCATCACCACCAGTTGAATCATATAATTGTAAAATATAAGAGTAAGATAAGATTATTCAAAATACATTGTGTGTCGTGTTGTTTGTTGGTAACAATAGTAGCTATAGTAGGTACATTACTTGAAGTTGAAGGACAACCTATTGACTGTGACATTCATTCTCCTCATTTTATTTTTGAGTATTAAACTTAATCGTTTACCAATTTTTTCCGTAGAATTTGGATACGTAGCATTTTGAATTCAATGTTAACCCAATCCTTTGATTTGAAAAAAAATACAAACCACTGCAAGGCATAGAGCTTCCCCAAGGATCTCTACGACGATCGCTCCGCGCTGCCCGCATCCAGCGGCTTTCCGCGACCTAAAACACATCTGAATAGTGCTATTTTATATCAGCTGGCTATAGAGATACCATTAGGCTTTGGTGCCACAAGTGTTCATACTTTACAGAACCGTTTAAGTATCATAAATGTTTACCTTTCCGTTCCGTTTAGTTTACAATGGAAGATGGCAACCAACATGACAATTTATACTTATAAAAAAAAACATTTATAAAATAAATATCTCTATTGTTTCCCGATGAATAGGTACTTTCAGAATGGTCGTTTGTTCTGTTTAATATAACGAAACGAGTATAGTTGTATCCACCTATCTGCAGTACTACTAACCGTGCAGAGTTTATGGGCGTGCGAACAATGGGCCGCGCGGGTCAGCCGTCGACGTGCGCACGCACATGTATGTGAGTCACGTGGCTGCTTCCTTTGCCACCACCGGAAGGAAGGCGCCTTTGTCAGACAGTTTTTAATCCCTGTTAAAACGGTAGTATGGATTCTTTTATTCGTTATTAGGTTGATTACTGGTGAAGTAAGGTGCATGTATGGAATGCAGTCAATACGGAATATGCATAAGTCATCAATTTTGATAAATTTGAGCTTGATCGCTCGTAAAAACATGATGGAACAGAAAAAAATGAATTATTTTAGTTTTATCACACGATGAAATCAAGGGAAAATAATTTGATTTTCTCACGCATTATATTACATACTGTAAGCATATTAAATACTTTTGATTTTGATTAAAAAGAAATTGATGCATATTCCCTATTGGTGAAATTGATAGCGTAGTTGATAAGCACAAAAAAGTGTCAATTGCATTAATGGGGCTCTACTGATTTTGGCATGTTGATAGCTTTAAAATATTACCTATTGATTATAGATTTTAAAATTTGGACAATGGTGAAAATTAGAAGAGTTAGGTAATGCACTTTTGTGTGTGATAACTTGATAAGTGATAACTTTATTTCAGTTATCAGTTAACGATTTTTGAAAAATGCAATAACTACCTATTTATCAAATTGACAGAGTACTTAAGTACTTATTTTGAAAGAAAAACATTCATATTTTTCTTTCTTCTTGCAAAAAATTGCATATTCTTGTACTTATGTAATTTGACCGATAAACGAGGAGCCGTGTTATTTAAAAAACGACGATGATTAATGTTCAAAGCATACTAGATAAGATTTTCGCATTTCCTCAAGTGCACACTTGTAGTTAGTGTAACGCTGCCAACTTTTATAAAAGAAAATGGGGGACAGACCTAAAATCCAAAATAAATCGCCAAAAAAACCACTAATTGCCACCTCGCCTCGTGTTTTTTTACTCGTTTTGGTAAGTGAGATCCGTGCGCAATGCGCTGATTTCACTGTGGCTAATAGCTGTCTATGTGCGCATGTTTTCAATGTAGGTAAGGAAATTGAATGTGGGACAATTTTGATGTTTGTGGGACACTGTGGGACGTTTGTGATAAAAGGGAACAATAAGGACAATTGCGGGACTGTCCCCCTAATGCGGGACGATTGGCAGCCTTAAGTAAAGTTTACATAACAATCATTACATTACAATATACAGTTACAAGGAAATCGGAGCTGATTTACAATGCTATCGTGGTAGGTACTGTGGGAATCAAATCGGCTATAACATGTATATCTTATACAGGCCTTAAATGGTTACAAGTAGTCGTGCATCTTGTTTGCTTTAAGTCCTTATTGCTGTGTTATGAACTATGGTACATTAAGTACTAGCTGTGTACTGTGGTTAGTTTGTGGTCAATCGGAAACGTAAATCTTCGGCAAGGAGTAAAGTAGAATGCAGTATTAAACCGCAGACCACCCGCTGTCCTGTTATTAGTAATATTTCCTATTTCATATTGCTTAATTTTTATGTAAGATTTGCTTTTGAGAAAATAGTCACTTTGACATAAAGTTCATTTGAATATTATTTGGGATTTTGAAAAATTTTCTGAACACACCATAAGTAATAAAAACCAGCCAAGTGCGAGTCGGACTCGCGCTGTTTTTAGTATTTGTTATTATAGCCACAGAGGAAATAATCACTACGTTTTATAGCGGCAACAGAAATACATCAACTGTAAAAAAAATTTTAACACCTTTGCTCGTAAAGCTGATGTAATTCCACCGGTTTTAAATATGTAAAGCGGGTCATAAAAAACGCGTGTGTTACCAAAGCAAATAGTTAAGTTATAGTCCATACAAATTCCATAACAGTATTATTTGCCATTTCAAATATGGAACTGATCGCCGCCGCACGACTCCAGCTAGTGAGCAGCGCGCTGTTGCTATTCTCGAACTAATCGCCGCGCGGCGCCTCAGTAGACAGTGGGCATTCACAGATTGAGTTTATTTAAAATAAAAAAAACAGTTTATTCGGTAATTTAAAAACTTGGCTGCATACTCTAGCGTCTTTGCCAACATTTTCACGCAGCCACGGCAGAAAATAATCCTCGCGCCATTTTTCTCAAATTTTCTTTTCTTTGTACTTGTATTGTGAATATCTAAAAATGACAACTTTCAATAATGAAGATGCGCAATATATTACTTAAACTCCACCGGATATACTAACAGAAGCGCGAACCGCATGCGACAGCTTGCTGCCGTCAATGTCCAAGGACAGATACACAACCACGTATGAAAATTTCTTGAAGTGGAAAAACATGAAAAATGCCAAGTCATTTTTCGAAAATGTAGTTTTGGCGTATTTTAATGAACTAGCTAGTAAATATAAGCCTAGCTCGTTGTGGACAACATATTCTATGCTGAAAAGTACCCTCAAGATGAAAAATGGTGTCGATATTAATTTATATACAAATCTCATTGCATTTTTTTTTCTGTTTCCTCGTAAATGTGTTAAAAAACGTCGTACGATATACGTGCGTATTGGTTATAACATGCTCGGCTCAATTACGCCCTCGCCTTTGGCTCGGGCTGAAATTCCGCCTCGCATGTTATAACCATCTTAACGCACTAATATCGTAATGTACTATTATAACATATTTGCTTGTAAAGGGTCTCTTATTACACCAATTTCAATATCGTATTGTATCTCATTACGAACTTGTGCGGTAATGTAAAGTAAAACGTACGGTTTCTTTGATAAGCCGTGCGTTTTACTTTACATTACCGCACGGTTTATCAAGATACTTCGTCTAAAACGAACGGTACTTTTTTAAATCTTAGCAAAGAGTTTTTATGTCAGAAAAGAGGTCAACATTTTATGGATAAAATTGACTTTGGGAGATAAAATGTAATAAATAAACATTTAATTATTCAATTTAATTAATGCTGACAATAAATTACAACCATTTATCTGTAACAAAAACACAAAAATATTTGTGTAATTATTTACTTTATTAGTAATACTGGCTGTTTTTATGCCTTTGCCTTAAAAAAAAACGCTGATGCGCGCGCATTGCTAATTTAATTTTTTTTTTGCTGTATTGTTTTTATTTGAAAATGTCGTCAAGTACTGATGAATTTATTAATTCAACACCGCCAGAAGTCTCAGAGGCAGCGAAAAAGGCTACTCTAAGCCTCTTGCCCGAAAAATTGACCGATAAGATACTTACAAGCGTATCAAAATTTAATCATATGGAAAACAAGCAAAGGTGCAAAGTCCGAGTTTTATTTATTTCCTCGCAAATATGTTATAAAACGTCGTATGACATACGTGCGCTTTGATAATTACAGCCTCTGCTTTCTTGTAGCCCTTGCCTACGGCTCGGGCTAGCAATATCGCCTCGGCTGTAATTTTCAACGTACCGCACTTATATCATAATGTACTATAACTGTATAGCTATCACGGTTCATGAGATACAGCCCGGTGAGCTGGTGACAGACAGACAGACGGACAGTGGAGTCTTAGTAAGGGTTTTAAGTAAAGGTCTTTTTCCCCTTTGGGTACGGAACCCTAAAAGTGAACAAAATGCGCCGACAGCAGAATCAGACTCGCCTCACATACGTTCTGATAAGATCTTAAATTGACAAATGATACAAAATGATGATTTTATATCATCATCACAAACATGCTATCGAATACCCAAGTAACTATTTACCAGTAAATTATCTTAAAGCCAGCCATAAAATGCTTCTTCAACTAAAAAATAGTGTCCATGTGTCACCGAATCCTTGAGATATAATTTTCATATCATCTGTCAAGCTAACATCTTGTCAGACACGAGATAACCTCGATAGCCATGAATTACGAAACAATTTTTTGTCCAATGTACATTTTATTTACGTATACCTACCTACCTAGGGCTCTTTCACACGGTCATCTAGTTCTGCTGGAACGAATTTACTAGATCCCACCAAACTGATTACTTTGTCCGACCGAAACTGGAATTTCAGCTGAAATCGAAACCGAACTTTCGGCATAAGAATAAATAAAACTTCTTTCGGCATACTTAACATGAGTTAATAAAAACAAATAAGTAACAATAATAAAACTATGTAACAAAAAATATTTATTTAAGTTAAATTAACAAATTTTTACCAAAAAAAGAATCAAATAATCATTATGCTAAACTTACTTATGTAAGGTAACTTTTTTATTAATCAACATAATTTATTGTTTATTAATACTCGTATGATTAGTTATTTGCTGTGTTTTACCGTACGTACTACCCGTCCGAATTGACTAAGCACAACACGCAGAGGAAATTTTTCGGCCGAGCCGAAAAATGGCCGAAACCGTAACTGTGGCCGAAACTAGTTTTTTTGGGCGAAACTGGCCGAAACCGAAACTTCGGTCGGTCACTACAGATTATTTACCTTATTTTGTATACCGTTTTTGGCGAGCATATTCGTGTGCCCATCCGGTAAAATACCATAAACTGAAAACGTGTGAACACGTTTGCGCGTGTGAAACGGGATCCTGTAAAAAACTACCTGGACAATAAGTGTTAGTATTAGAACGTTATTGTAAAGTATGTATGTCATAGTTTATTTAAGTACTGTTACGGTTTGCCAAAAAGCTATGCAAAGTTGTTTATGCAAACATGTTTAAAAAACAAAAAACCGACTTCAAAAAACCTGCCTCTGAAAAGCAATGTAGGACAGTGTAGGTATGATTTAGGTAGAAAAATCGGTTCAGCCAAACGTGAGATAATCGCGGAGAAACATACATACCTACATACGGGTCAAACTGAGAACCTCCTTTTTTTGAAGTCTGCTAAAATACCAAAACTTTCTCCTAAATGTATATAACTGAAAACCACATCAAAACCAGCTCAGCCAAACGCGAGATAATTGTGGACAAACATTCATACATACAGGTCAAACTGACAACCTTCTTTTTTTTGAAGTCGGTTAAAAAGACTACACTAAAAGTATCCCTTTCCCAACAAAAAAAAAATCAATCATGATTCGGTTCATAAATAACAAAGTCGTCAAGGTAGTTGATGCAAAATCATAGTATTTTCAGGATGAATTGAAAACTATTGAACCGATTTAAAAAAAAAAATTGAATGGGACCATCTCGCATGAAAATTCAACCGAACAAGGAAGAATCATCGAAATCGGTCCATAAATGTTGAAGATACGCGCGAACAATGATAAAAAAAAGTATACAATCGAATTGAGAACCTCCTCCTTTTTTGAAGTCGGTTTAACCGACTTTTTTAAATGCGCGTCAAAATTTAAGCGTCTGTTTTTAAAACATACACATTTTTTTATTGTTGGTGAGGAGAAATAAAGATGATAGTCATCAGAAGTATTTTATTCTTGATATTGTCACGTCGTATATTAATTTCGTATATATAAAATCAACATGATGATAGCGTTTTTTGATTACAAAAATAGCTTGTATGTAACACTTTTTTGTTTCATTTAAGTAATCCGGAACGTTGTTATGCAATCTGTTCTTTGTTGAACACTTCAATTGCAATTCAGTGCGTGTTGCATTGCGAAAAGATATGGTTAGTTAGATGAATCATAGCTCAAGAATTTCTGGAAAGGAAGGTTAGATAGATCATTATATTTTTTGCAAGATACCTAAAGAATTATTTAGAAAATTTTAGAATTACTTAATTAGGTACATACGTATTAAGTACTATCCTATAATAAAATAGTAAGTATATTGTTATATGTATATGACTAATATTCTCTTCTCTTACACATTTATTTTTCATCATTTTTAGGGTTCCGTACTCAAAGGGTAAAAATGGGACCCTATTACTAAGACTCCGCTGTCCCAAAGGATAAAAACGGGACCCTATTACTAAGACTCCGCTGTCCGTCTGTCTGTCTGTCTGTCTGTCACCAGTCTGTATCTCATGAACCGCGATAGCTAGAAAGTTGAAATTTTCACAGATGATGTATTTCTGTTGCCGCTATAACAACAAATACTAAAAACAGAATAAAACTAACATTTAAGGGGGGCTCCCACACAACAAACGTGATTTTTTTTTGCCGTTTTTTGCTCGATATTAATAACGACAACAGGTAGACAGTTGAAATTCTCACAGATGATGTATTTTTGTTGCCGCTCTAATAACAAATACTAAAAACAGAATAAAATTAATATTTAAGGGGGTTCCCATACAACAAATGTAATTTTTTGCCGTTTTTTGGTACGGAACCCCTCGTGCGCGAGTCCGACTCGCACTTGGCCGGTTTTTTTGAGATTTATAAGAGTGGTTAAGATAGCCTGCAATTACTTCGAAAATAATTTACCGTGGTTGTAGAATAACATCCATTGCATATTTAGGTGACCTAGACGCTCCTGTAAATATACCGGACTTCTTGAACCATGAACATTAAATAAGCCATTGTCTTTGCTCTTATCGACCGAAACGTTATGTTACGTCTGAGCAAAACACATGTTATTATAAATGTAATGTGTAAGTAATTACATTTTGTCTCTAAAATAAGAACATATTGTATTTTCTTATGTAATCATAGAGTAGTAAAATAACCTATCTGCGGTAATATGACATTATTGAAGTGAAAGTATTATTTGAGAATTTATTCCCACTGTCTTTATACTCGTTCTAACAATACATTGACTTTTCTATAATAATAATAATAATAATACTTTATTTCGGAAAACAAACAGTTCCATATTCATTTAACATTCAATAATCATAATAATAATAATGTCAATTTAGAATAACTATAATAGTACATTATGATACAAGTTAGCTTAGGTTGCTTATTGCACACAAGGCTGTAGGTTGCAGCCCGAGCCGCAGGCGAGGGCGTAACTCAGCCGAGTGTGCAATAAGTAAGAGCTCACGAGTTTCATACGACGTTTTTCAACACATTTGCGAGGAAAAAACAAAGTAATTTACCACACATCAACAAATACGACAAAAACAAAATTATAATCATGATGAGAAAAGGCTCGCAGGTTTTTTTTTTGTTTTTTTTTTCACACGCCCAATGCAAGAATTTTTTGCGAACAAAGGGGTTAGTGAGCATATAGCTACTTCAAAATTATAAATTTAGGTGATAAAATGCAAATATTTTAATATTTTTTAACAAAATATTTTAAATTAGGAATAATTTGATAATAACAAATATTTGTTTGACTTAATTAAGGACCTACACATTTATTTATTCCAAAAATGCAAATGAATTTTCAGCGGCATAAAACCTCTTTGGTGTTACTAAAAAAATAACTGTATTACCCGGTTAAATTGAAAATGCTCTGTTTACTCGCATAGAACTTGCAGTAAGGTGCCTATTTAACTTTGTAGGGATAATTCTATAACCAACTAGTGTTTTATATATTATTGCACGCGTTTGTTATAGTTCGGTTTATGGCCCTAAAAGTGATGTATTAGGGCTCACTTTACGAGCAAGTGTGTTGAAAAATAAATTAAATCAAAAAATATAAGATCAATAAAAAAAAAATACATCAAAATAAAAATAAAATTAAATGAATTACAATTTAGTTTACCTTTATCAATACATTCGTCCAGTGGTGGCTAATAGGACACTCGTACCTACCTCCCACAGCTCTCAAGATGCTATTGCTGCTGCCGCACACTCGGTTCATTAATGAGGCTACTTTTTTGCGCATTAATCTATAACTTTTATACTTTTACTTAAATAGTTGGTTTAATATTTGATTTAATAAAAGATAGCATATTTAATTTAGATTTATAGCTAAATTAAAAATCTTTACAAACGTTGTAAGCTTGTGTCATATTAATGTGTTATCGTTAATCCATCTTAGCATAGGTAATTATAATGTTTTGTCTTATCTTGATAACAAATATAAACAACGTCATTGACCTTAGAGATAATTATTAAGGTTAGAAACAATGAGTCTTTTGACTTTTCGAATTTAATCGTGAATAACGATGCTTCATTATAATGTGGATTGGACAAGTGCGGAATAGAAACTACTAATAGTAATGGTTGCAATAAAAGCAGTAATATTGAGATTGATCTTCTTCTTCTTATCGAATGAGGATTAGTGGCCACCACTGGTGTTAGAGTTTATCAAGCCGCCTGAAAGGCCTCTAACTTGGCTTAACGAATGTTATCAGATGACAACAGCCGGGACCGACGGTTTAACGTGCCCTCCGAAGCACGGAAGCGCTCAGTTGTAATGCCACTTTAACGGTCACCCATCGGACACCTGACCGGACCGAGCGTTGCTTAACAAACGTGATCGAGTACGATCAGTCTGTCAAGTTCCGCCATGAGCGCTATGAGATTGATGATTGAATGAATCAGACTCTCAAAAAATATTTAGGAACAAAAGCTGTTAGTTCTAGTTACCCCCACTTTATTGCATAACAACATGTTTTCAAAATTGGCCATTTATCATGATTATCGAATGTTAGCGCCTCGTGGCTGTGTCCGACATTGTTTCGAGTTGTGAATTTATCTACCTGATTCTCGAGTTGCAATGCAAGGACGTAGGATTCCATTCTCCAGCCCATTTGCCGGCCAGGGTGTATAAAAGGGCAATCCTACTAATATTATAAATGTGAAATGTTTGTGCACTCCGCTGAACCATTTAAATAAAAAGCAACTATAATTTCAACACAATAAAGTGGAATTCAGCTTGTATGGTGCTAATTACGAATGGCTATATTCACCTAGACGCTGCATCTCTTTCTATCGCATATATCCTATCTTTTCGGACGTTAGGGTTGCAGCTTGAGGCACAGATTACTAAATAGTAACTAAGTTACATACATCACTCCCATACAAAAGTGAAAATACCTTTGCTTTAAATTAGCCCACAAAACAATTAATAATTATGTGTATTTAAACATGATTAATATTTTTTATTCTATCTTTGAATTTACGGTTATTAAAATTTACTAGCGAAAATATTCTGAATCGTGTGAACAACTTCACAATAATTAACCTTTGTATCGTTAGTCAAGTTTTTTATCTTAAATAATAATATAATAAATTTAAATAAATTTAATTCTGAATAACAAAGACAATTCAAAATACTTTACAGGATTTACCATCTTTATAAATACTAATCTTTACAATTAAATAAAAGAAATGAAAGCGCGGGAATCGTAAAACTGTGAAAACGCGCTACAGATATTCCGAGAGCGCGACTGACAACCCTGCCGATATTGTCCACACAGAGGACGCCGAGCGCTAGGTGCTTTTCTCATACCTACGCGCGGAGTGATAGAGCCCTGCTTTGAAGCTGAAGTTTTTTTCATGCGTGTGTTCTCGCACAGAGCTTTGTTAAAACGGCCATACACGCTAGGTTATGCATGATGTAAGGTCAAAACCGTCATGCATAACCTAGCGTGTGTGTTCTCTATTGTACTCGGCTTTGCATGAAGGTTTTGTAGTTCAGTTATTAAAACCGTCATGCATAAGCTAGCGTGAATGGCCTGCTTTATTCTTATTCTTCTTACAGTATTAATAAGTACATTGTAGAGGTGATGGTTTTAAGATTCCTTAATAAACTACCTCAATCTGCTCACGTCGCGTCGCAGCTGCAGGTGTCAGCGTCGAGTTTCAAAACAACCGCCTACCACGCTGCTCGTGCGCAATGCGGAAGTTGCCTTTAACCGACATTTTACTGGATTCCTTGCACCTGTACATTTTGTTAGTAGGTACTATCCCCGCCAACTGCTAATGCTCAGGAACCTTGTCACATTAACATACACGTTTACGTCATCCGCAACTAAATAGACATGAAACAAGAAAATTCTAATAGGTAATATAATATAATTAGCCTTATTGAATTATTATTTTCAAAAAGATAGATAAGATAAAATATTATTAAAGTAACTAAACTTAAATATGTAGATACCGGGTGTAACAAGACCCTCAACAAAGCCGAGGTCTACGTATTCTACCCATCATCAGGACCAATTCTGTTCAAAATTATTGCTGGGAAACGATTTTCATTTTTGGTGTTAAAAAATTATTGCATACATTACCACGCAATGTAACGCGTACTACAGACCGCGCCTGCGAGTGAATGCTACACAGCTGCGTGCGGCCGAGTTGAAAGGCAACGTTTATGTGCGTGCTCATGAAATACATTGAGTGATGACGTTTTAAAGCCATTGTTTGTTACGAAATACATAAAATTTTAATAATGTTTCTGTAGACAAAAATTAGGAAATAACGAATAAAATAAGATTTCATAAAAAAATTGAAAAAAAAATTTGACTTTGACCTTCAATAACTTTGTAGGTATTGGTTTCCCAGGTATAGTCTAAAAGACAAAAATGATCCTGATGATGGGCGGAATGCGTGGACTTCGGCTTCGTTGAGGGTCTTGTTACACCCGTTATATACATGTTTAAGATAGGGTCTAGGTATGCAGGATTATTTGTAAAACACCAACAACCTCGCAGGAATAGATTATTATTAACAACAACAATTTTGTTATACGACTTTTCCGAAAACAGACAAAAAATTCGACTCTCCATACAAATGTCCGAACAGCTGATCGAGTTTTGTATGAAAAGTCATTTTTTTTGTCTGTTTTTCGAAAAGTCGTAGAAAAGACGTTGTTGTATATACAGTGCCTTTGCTCTTAATCAAGCGATAATTTAAAGGCGTGAAATACACCTAATTTTATCGACAAAAACACCCACATGTTGGGGTCTATCCCCACTCCTGTTGGAATGGCCGCCATTTTAAATTTGACTTTTTATTTTAGATGACCCTGCGGAAAAATATTAATTTCTCCAGATTTAGAAGTCTTACAGTTATAACAAAAACACTATTTAAAAGCTAATAATACTACCTATTAATTAAAAAAAATATGTGTCAACTTTTAACTTCAATACGTCATAAAAAATTACTGAAGTAAAATTTTACACGAAATTAGTGGTTTTTTAACATATCTCTAAAACTAGGACATTAATGCAATATTTTTTTTTTAAATTGTCTTTTTATTTTAGATGACCCTGCAGAAAAATATTAATTTCTCCGGATTTGGAAGTCCTACAGTTATAACAAAAATACTGTTCAAAAGCTAATAATATCACCTATCAATTTAAAAAATAAAATGTTTAAATTTTGGTTTAAATACGTCATAAAAAATTACTGAAATAAAATTTTATACTAAATTTGTGCGATTTTTTTGAGTTTTTATTACATTTCTCAAAAACTAGGACATTAATGTTAACTTTTTTGCATTATTCAAATACACAAGCATATTATCTACAGAACGACTTAATAATTTATTGCTCCATGTTGCATATTTCGAGAGCTATTGTTGTTTGAATATGACCCTTACAAGCACTAAATGGTTTTTTTCCAAAATAAAAAAAATAAAAACTCCAAAAAACTAAATTTTATCATTTGATGAAATTTGTATTCAGATAAAATTATCAACCTTATTTAAAATATGTTCAAAATGCTTGTAATTATGTCCATTTTCGAAAATAATAATTTTTTGGTTACGTAAGGGTCATAGTTCAAACAAAAATAACTCTCGAAATATGCAACATAGAGCAATACATTTTATAGTCGTTTTATAGATAATATCCCTGTGTATTTGAATAATGCAAAAAAATGGACATCAATGTCCTAGTTTTTGAGAAATGTAATAAAAACTCAAAAAAATCGCACAAATTTCGTATAAAATTTTGTTTCAGTAATTTTTTATGGCATATTTAAACCAAAAATTTACACATTTTATTAATTAAATTGATAGGTGATATTATTAGCTTTTGAACAATATTTTTTTCATAACTGTAGGACTTCTATTTCCGGAGAAATTAATATTTTTCTGCAGGGTCATCTAAAATAAAAAGTCAAATTTAAAATGGCGGCCATTCCAACAGGAGTGGGGATAGACTCCAACATGTGGGTGTTTTTGTCAATAAAATTAGGTATATTGCATGCCTTTAAATTATCGCTAGTTCAAGATCAAAGGCACTGTATATATATAAGTATATATGAAGTTACCAATCCACTCCTGCGAGGTTGTTGGTGTTTTACAAATAACCCTGTATACAAATTTTACAATTGTTTTCCGTTTTTGAGGTTAAAAACATGGCCGCTAGGCGCATTACCAATTGGCGGGGATTCGGGGATAGTATAGGTACATAATATATCTAATTGTTTTTTTTTATATTATTATCATTAACAGTATTTTATAAATGCTATGCGGAGACGATCATACAATACTTAAATGAGAACAAGCAACTTCTATTAAAGAAGCAACATTAAAATTCGGATACTCTATTCATAGAAATTCGTCGATGTACTATCCCCGTCAATTGGTAATGCGCCTGGCGGCCATGATTGTAACCTCAAAAACGAAAAACAATTGTAATTTTTTTTATATACCTAGACCCTATCTTATTGAAAATAATAATTCAATAATTATTATACTTATTTGATTAACTATTATAATTTTCTTGTTTCAGGACATTTTTAGTTGCGGATCACGTCAACGTGGATGTTAATGTGATAAGGTTCCAGCGCATTACCAATTGACGGGGATAATAAGCAATTAGATTGTACTAGCGGCCGCCCGCGACTTCGTCTGCGTGGAAAGTTTAATTGCTATCCCTCAGGAACAATACTTTTTTCTGGATGAAAGCCCTATGTTCTTCTCTGTACATTTGTACTATTAGTTATTCGGTGTCTGTACCCCTTACAAATTGTATTGTAAAATTTCATGATTGTCGGTTCAGTAGTTAAGACGTGAAGGCGTAACAAACAAGGAAACAAACGGACTTTCGTATTTAGGTAAGGATTAAGCATATGATTCTTTTTTACGATTTTGATGTTGCTCGCGTAAAAAATGTTGGTTCTATGGACTACAAACTGTATTTTCATTTTATTGTAGTATGGTTGGCTTTGTTTTCGCCCGGTATAGGTAGGTATCTATTGTTTGTTTCCTTCCGCATACACTTGAATGTACATTGTACACAACTCTGTATTTCTTTCATTTTCAGAGGAAAGTTACATTGCAAACTGTTGATAAATATTCGTAAAACACTTATCTCAAGTGCTTGAAATGACGTAGGTAAATAACATAGATTTTATTATCGAAGTATCAAGCATGTTACCTCATAAAAACTAATCGTACTTATGTAATTATTACATTTCCCGCCTTTTTAGGGTTCCGTACCCAAAGGGTAAAAACGGGACCCTTTACTAAGACTCGCTGTCTGTCTGTCTATCGCTCTGTCACTAGACTGTATCTCATGAACCGTGATAGTGAGACAGTTGTTCACAGATATTTCTGTTGCCGCTATAACAAAAAAACCTAAAAACATAATAAATATTTAAGGGGGGCCCACCATACAAAAAATAATTTTCTTTGGCGTTCTTTGCTTGATAATAATAACGACAACAGGTAGACACTTGAAATAATCACAGAATATTAAGTTGGATATTCACTCTAAAAATAAATAATTCAATTAAGACAAATATTTAAGGGGGGTTCCCATACAACAAACGAATTTTTTTATGGAACCCGTGAGTCTGACTCGCACTTAGCTGGTTTTTTTTAATAGAAAGTAAATTCTTTCTTCATTGTTGTACATATAGGTACTTGAAAAGGCCTTGAAAACTTTTAATTCAATAAAGCCACACAAGGATATTGTTTATACTGCCATGAACTCAAAAAACTTATTATTTAATCAAAATAAACTTATTCGCACTATTAAAATGAGGTCAATATCTAAGTATAAGTACCTACATATAAATGATATTTTGAGATTTTGTTGGTGGTATCTACTGAAGTAAGAAATGACAATCCTACTAATATTAAAAATGTGAAAGTTTGTGGGTTTGGATGTTTGTTCCTCAATCACGCAAAAACTACTAAACGGATTTGGTTGAAATTTGGCACACAGATAGTAAATATCCTAGATTGAAACATATAATACTTTTTTCCCGATATTCCCACGGGAACGGGAATCACGCGGATGAAACCGCGGGCGGCCACTAGTACTATATATTTTACTTATCTATATAATAATGATACCTAGCCATTGTTCATTATTCTCTTCAAAAAATTCTTTAATAACTTAACGAAAGTTGAAGAAAAGAATAAAAGATCTCTATTTTTCACAAAATACATGTTACTTATGGCATTTAGCGAGTTTTGAAAATAAGTAAATCGCGCAAAAGGTAATAAAAACTTATGGTAATTTTTGCCACGTTCTGTTGATAACTACAGCCGCACTTGAGTGTTGCAAACCGGCAATTACTTAACGGTGCATACTAGATAGTACCGAATAGTAGGTACCGTTCGCTTTAGGTTAAATGTTCGCGATTGAACCAACGACGACGCCATTACCGTCATGCTTGGACAATCGTAACAAACGATTAATCCTTCAGAATACTGTCTATCAATGAACTTTTACTTGAACGCCAGTAGCATCTTAACTTATTTGTTGTTAAAATGGAACAACATCATATAGATATTGTCTACAAATGGCAAAGCAATGGAGAATGTCACTGGGTCTGTTAAATCAATGGAAACTTTATGACCATATAGCTAAATATCTAGCAATACACATGTTTTAGTTTCAATTAAATAAAGCGAGTAGTTTCGAAGTTATAAGGGTTTGAAGAAATTGCCAAGTGCACTTAAATATGTGCTTTATTACGCAAGACGTAACCCGTTCACCTATATGACCAATGACGTCATTTTACAACACAAAATAACAGTGTTCTAGGCCATATAACTTTTCTGTCTTAAGACATATCGCGAAAATTTCTTCACAGTTGTGCATGTGGTCCTATAAGATATTAGATAAGTCACTAAACAATAATCGCTGTTACTCTCCATTGTGTTATACTCAACAACTAAGAGACCACATACAACCAGATAAAGGTAGAAAAGTCTGTTTTTTTTCTTATTTAGCCGGGTAACAAACCCGTTGACATTGCAGAAAGGTGGCTTTGTGTAAGTAGATCACTGTTTTAAGAAGCGTTTTAGCGTTTTAATTAACATTACATTTAAATTCAATCCCAGAATAACGGCTATCATTTGCACAGAAGCTTGTAGAAATTCTCACTGTTACGAATATCATCTTCTAATTTCTCGGACACAATAGTTAAGAGTTTTACACAAAAATACTCTTGAAGTAATGTGATAAGCGATATGTATTTCTCTTTTACTTGATTAAATATTTAAAAAAACTTCTTTATCCGAAATGTTTTTGAAGTTGATTGGTGAATTTTAAAATCTTTCTTAGCTACGTCTATAAATAAATGGTTGTCTGCTATTAGCTTTGCAGGACTTTCACTCGAGACCATGATGTCTATAATTATTTGTATTATTTTATTACAATAAACTAACAAGGAGGTACTTAACACTAATAATTAAATATTTATTGGCAAAAATGCTTCTTCTGGTAAATTTCCGAAATAATTTCTGCAGTTCACATTTAAAAAAACAGGTCTTAATTTTTAAACAGGTGTAACCAGCGAACTAATATCTATGGAAATGTAATTGCAAACAAATATTGTTTAAAAAATCGCACCACGGGGCCGAAAAAGTACAACCCGCTCAGCTTTAGTTGGGCCAGCCACGCACCCGGTGACTGACGTTAGTGTTTTTTTCAATAAATTGCAGTTTGTATTGTAGAGAAAAGATAAAAAAGAGAGAGTTTATTAGAAATGACGTCCTTTATAGTCAAACGGTGTAAAGGATGCAAAGAAGGCAGTAAAAAGATGCAGAAAAAACGTATATTATTTTCAGAAAATATCTATGAGTATACAAATTATGGTCGCTAATAAGCAACCAGTGTTCAGACGCTATGGGCTGCATAATTCAATGCCAGCATTTTTAGCTCTATCCACTTGTTGTACTTTTCGTGTGGTGCCATTTTTCTAGCAGAATGCTTTTTCTATAGATTTTAGTTCGCTGGGTGTAACCATACAACATTTAAGTATTATCACATTAAGATGACAAGACATTGCCCTTTTTATCGGCTGAATCCTCCCATATAAGGGACCAGTCGATCCATATTTGGTAAAGTAACATGGGTGGGTAGCAGGTAGATACACTGGGCTTAACCAACTTAGGAAGAAATACCGGATTCTTTCGACCCTCCTATGACAAATATGCTTAATCTTTGTTTTGCTGTGCTGGGTTTGCTAATACACGGTTAATTTTTAAGTATATCTAAAAATTAAATAGGGTTTTCAGACCACGTAAATGAACAACTTTTACTATGGGGCCAACCACGAAATCCCGAAAAACAAATCAGCTGTTCCATAGAAAAGTACAACATCGAATCGACTATAATGTATGGAACAGCTGATTTTTTTTTCGCGATTTACGTGGTCTGAAATCCCCATTTCATTTTTAGATATACTTAAAAATTAACCGTGTATACGTACGCTATTTAAGTACAGGGTCATAATATGAATTTTTAAGGTTCCGTAGCCTAAATGGCAAAAAACGGAACTTTAATAGATTCGTCATGTTTGTCTGTCTGTCTGTCCGTCCGTATGTCACAGCCACTTTATTCCGAAAGCATTAGGACTACACAGTTGAAACTTGTTAGGAAGATGTATTCTGTAAACCACTTTACGATTTTCACACAAAAATAATAATAAAAAAGATTAAGGGGGCTCCCCATACATGGAAATTAAACTGAATTTTTTTTTTACATCAAACCAATACGTGCGTGGTGTCTATAGATAGGTCTTTAAAAATGACATTGGGGTTTCTAAGACTACATATTTTTCTCAAAGTTTGAAAGATATACACCGCCAAAGTGGTAAAATGTGTGTCCCCCCCTTTAACTTTTGAAATAAGAGAGTGATAAATCTAAAAAAAATATACTATAGATCTTAATAAACACTTTCAACGGAAATTGGTTTGAACGAGATATACTTAGTATATTTTCCAAAACCGCAAATATAACTTTGTCATTCATACAAATAATGTGAAAAAAAAGAAGTTATTTTTGCAGACGAAAAATTATAGTGGTATTAAATATAGTATGGTATAATGTAACTACGGAACCCAACTGCGCGTGGCCCGACACGCACTTGGCCGGTTTTTTTAATTACATTATAGTTTTTACGATACCATTCTTCATGGAAAATTAAATATCTCAAAATAGTTACATGGAAGGTTAGGTTTTTCTCATAATACACCATAATATTACCTCTAGGTGTATAGTTAAAAAAATAAATGGGTAGTGCTAGTGACACTTTTTGCAGATGTGAATCTGAAGTCGATGATTTTCAGATTAGTTCTGACTAAAAATAAAGGTCAATTTATTTTGAAATTCGTTAATTCATAAAAATCAAGGTCAAGTTTATTTTGAAATTCGATAACTCGTTAACGCCGCAATAAAGCAACATGATTATTTTAGAAATAATAGACCTAATTAAGAGAAATCTTACAGTAATAGTCACAAGCCGCACTTTTGAGTTTTTTAGGAGAAAAAAAAATAAAAATAAAAATCTGAATAAAAATTTATAACACGATAACCAGAGGAGATAGTCCAAAAATAAAAACTGGAAAATATGCGCCTAAAAATGCTTTATTAAATTGTATTAACCAAAAAAATATATGTTGATTAGATACGCTTACAGAATTTATTTAATCTTTTTTCTAGGTTAAAATTACGAAATATAAATTAAAAAAAAAAAGTATTTGACATAGACACGTGGGTGTTCTAGTCGGCCGTTTAAAATGCATTTATTGATCGATTTATGCAATAAACGGCATAGGGAATTTTTTTGAGTCAAATCAAACACTGTGTATAGTAAAAGTTGTTCAGTTTGGTGGTCCCTTTTTACAATATAAGTTTTTTGTAACACGTTGTATAGATAGATATGTCACCGTTAAAGTGCGGAAATACTAGTTAATTCGCAGATTCACTGGTCGAATCAGTTAAAGTGCGAAAAATTGTTTTATTTCGTACTTTAACTAGGTAATCTGCAGATTTGCTAGCTTGTTACGTGGACATTAAAACGCCAGGGCTCCACACAGTATACAACATAGAAGTCTGCTCCACACACATATATTTATATAATTCCAGCCAACAGATATATCCAGCATGTAAAAATAAGTAGTTGTAGTATACCCTTAGAATAATTACATATTCTAAGAGTATACCATGTACAGCAGCAGCGAGGGTATACACTATTCCCGTATAATTTCGGGATTCATTTCGGTTTGTATATATATTAATTCCGATTTTATAATTTTATACTGAGAGTTGTAAATTTGACATCAAGTCTGACAAAAGCAAACAGTCAATTAGTTAAGTTACTTTAACGGTAACATACACAACGCTTCTCCTCTCTGTGCTTCATATTGTCATATAGATCATTTTTTTATAACTAGAAGCTTCTAGTGGCGTGTGCTCACTAAAAATACGGCGTTTGGTGCTCGAGGGATATCCTTTGGCAGGGTGAACCTTCTGAACTCTTATATCATTTTAAGAAGGGGAGCCATATTGGATTTTTGTATGCGAAGGAGATATAATATAATCTTTTTTTTCGTTCTCCTTCCCATACAAAAATCCAAGATAGTTCCCCTTCTTAAAATGATCTAAGAGTTCAGAAGGTTCACCCTGCCAAAGGATATCCCTCGATCACGAAACGCCGTATATTGCACTTTTATGTCGCGAGGAAATGCAATTATTCGTAGCAAGAGGAAGTTTTGTTCTACAAGCAACGCAGATTTTTACTAAATAAATTACCTATTTACTATTATTCTTGAATCAGATAGTGAGTGACAACATTCGAGGGGAATTATAATAACAAAGAGATCACTGTTGAAACACTATATGTATGGCATTTAGTGCCAGCACCGTGGCTCGCGATCTTATCATCAGGTAAACAGGGACGCATGGCTCTTATAACTATACACATAAGGATTAAAGTCTATAATAGCATTTACCATTTTGTACTCATTGACCATACAATAACTATGCGTACTTTTAGACTTAACGCCTCACGGACTTCACAAGCTATTTTTATTTTAAAATGTGCTCTACTTAAAATGCTTTTTGCTAAAGTTTTTTTGCGTCGATTTACAATCATGTTACACGTGCCTAATACAACCTTAACTTTTTTACAACTAGTTTAATAGAATAAATAACAGTAGGTAGTAGGTACATACTAAGTTTTACACAAAACTTTTAAATTCAAAATAAAAAATTGAAGCCAGTAAATAGATTATGTTATGTACAAGGGACACGAAATTCTTAAGTTTTTCATAAGTTTTCATTTCAGTACTTTTATCCTGTCAAATCTTTCTCTTATCTTAAAAAAAAACATTTACCTAAAATATTGTTTATCGAGTCGATAAGATTATTGAGAAAAGTCTTATCAGTGTTTATCTTATAAGCTGTCAAAATATTATATATTTACTCCAACAAAGAGACCAAGGTTTACAGCTCTTTCAAGCTTTATTAGTTTAAGGTATTACATTTAATATTACTAATCTTGATTATCCCACGCACGTTGTAAATCTGTCTTGTGATACTTTATTACGAGCTAACTGCAACTAGGACCACTTTAGCTAATATTATTCAGGTTTTGCAAGTCTCGACTTTCAATTGAAAATATTCTAGAACGGGACTAAAATAAAAGTTCTGTAACAGCACATGCACAGAATAGATATAAGTACTACCGTACAGAAAGGAAACTCTCCGCCCTGCCCCACAATCAATTACCTCACCCCACCGGCGCCCATCCGTGTGTCGATCCGTATGCTCATTCAATAGCGCGCACACAGTTGCGCGTGTGCAAAAACGTCACTGTGTAGCGTCTGTGTAATAGGTAGTTGAAACGCGACGCTTGTATGGAGTGCCCGGGGTGTGGCAACAGTCAAGAAGCAATTGTTCGCACTAAAACCAAATAATAACGATTTAAATGGTTTTCGAAGAGCTTGGTGGGCTTCGAGGAGCTTGATGGCGCAGTGGTTTGGTGCCTGGCTCTGCGATTGCAGAGGTTAAGCAACGTTCGCAAGGGTTGGTCATGGGATGGGTGACCAAAAATGTATTATCTCCAGTTCCTCCGTGCTTCGGAAGACACGTTAATTCGTTGGTCCCGGCTGCATTTGCAGTCGTTTACACCTACCAAACCGCATTGAGCCTGCGTGGTAACCCACCACGCAGGCTCAATGCGAATTGGTAGGTGTTAAAGACTAATGACCCATCCATCTTATCCTCCCATAAGGAAGGCTTGTGCCCAAGCAGTGTCCTTAACATTTAAAATGGCAGATGTCGATGGTTTTCGAATGTTAATAACAAGTTTACTTCATGCTATTTTTTTTACATTTAATGGGCTTACTCTTGGCCACATTCGAGAACCATAAGGCTAAGAAGAGGCCGAAGATGAAGCGAGCCGCCCGAGCGAGAAGCCTATTCACTCGGGCTTTAAAAATCGCTGGGTTATATGCTTTCGGGAATACAGACGCAGGCAGGGAATTCCACTCATGCTAAGTCAAGAGAAGTTACTGCTCCTTTAACAAAAAAGGAAAAAATATCAAACGCAATTTTTTTTACCCTAAAATATCCCTCAATGGGACTGCTTTCGTGGCACCCAAACTCTAGGTACCTAAGTACTACTTGAAATAGGGCATATGCCCTCTCTATCTCTATAATATCTCTATAAAAATAATTTTACAAACAAAAAAAAACAAGTTTGTAAAAATTACTTAGTTACTTACTTACCTGATAAACAAAAGACTGAACGTTGAAAGTGTTACAACCATAGAAATAGAATGTCAAAGAACAACAATGTCAATAAACAGGTGATCCGAAAAACGAATGTATACATTTTATATGAGATACGTAAAATATGACTTAGATACATAAAATATGACTATATATGGCAAAGGAAATTAATAAACTATGTTCCATACTGTTTTCTTTGTCGATAAACAATGTAGCGAAATTTGGTTTTGGAGAAATGTGTGGCAATGGCAATATCTTATTTACCTGTGAAAAGTGTGATTACTTGGATTGTTTCTTTTTGTCACATCACAATTACTTAGAGCACAAGACACCATGGCTCCACGATATCTTTATTTGAAATTCTAATTAAGATTATCAAATATTTAAGCAAATCGTGATTGCTCCTTTGCAAGGCGGGCCGCTAGGGCCTCTTACTGTAAAAAATATTGGCACATGTCACTTGATCCTATTTGTCTCTTTTTTACATAGACCGTGTCCGTATGATGTTAACTTCTCTTTTCCACGCTCTGTTGGTCTTCTTGAGCGCAGCGAAAATTTTTCTATGTCTATGGTTACAACTAAGTGGATTGGATATGAACTATAATCTTTTCTTAGTAAATGTAACGGTAGGTGTGTGGCGTTGGAAGATAAAACGATTACGAATGCCTTAGTCATATTTGGTCATGTAAAGAACATCTTTACTTATTGGTCATTTAGAAATGCTAATTAGTTAGCGCACTAAATAAATAGTTTAATATTGTCATCATTTTTTATCTTATAACGAATTATCATTTTATTTATTTAATTAGTAAGTACGTTTACCTATTACTTATTAGCCACGACAAAAAACGGTGAATTAAGTATTGATCATGAGCTCGGTGCCGCAGTGGTGTAGCGCCTGGCCCATGCAGCGATTGCGGAGGTCAAGCACGCAAGGATCGGTCACGAGATGGGTGACCAAAAATTATCTCGAGCTCCTCCGTGCTTCGGAAGGCACGTTAAGCCGTTAGTCCCGGATGCATTTGCAGTCGTAAACACCCACCAATCCACATTGGGCCCGCGTGGTGGGTTATGGCCCATCCTCCTTAGCCACCCATATGGAAGGCCTGTGCCCCAGCAGTGGGGACATTAAAAATGGCTGATGGTCATGGTCATGATTTAAATCTTTTCTTCTCTTTTAAGACTTTCCTTAGGGAACCTTCCTTGCTTATTTTCATTAAATACACGTACCTAAGTAAGTAAAAATAAAAAAGTAACTAAGTAATAATTATGGAAAACAATAAAGCTTCGTACAGACTGAGGCGAGCGAATCGCGCGCGTCGCTCATTTTGTCAGATTTTGATCACGTAACTCAAAGCAATAGCCATAGCCATAGCCATTGCCATAGCAATTTCTTTGACAATGGCTATGGCTATGGCTTTCGCGCGGAATTCGCCTCAGTCTGTACGAAGCTTAAGTCAACCCTATCCTTTTGTGTCCTTTCACTAAGTTTGCAAGTGCAAGTTTGTGTCACTTGATTATTTAATATGTTTCAATACGTTTACCTCTAAATAAATAAATAACTTACATAGAGTATTTTATAAGATTACACGTTAGTTTCTAGTTTATTGTAGTTAATCCAATCTTTATTACCTACTTCTTATGAAACAATGGTAGAAGACGAGACTATCCTAATCTCATCTTTATAGCAACCATAAAAAGATTTCAAACTGTCCTTGTCCCTACATTGTTACTTTGTTTTATTATTTTATATGACTATAGACTTTCTCCAGAACCTAAGAAAGTTTTTCTGTTTTTCGTCTAGCTAGACAGCTAGAACATTTTGAAAAAAGAAATATATGTAGCTTACTTCCGCAAACAATATCTGCAAGATGCACCGCCCGCCCGTCCGCAAAAATATGCACATGCACACAACAAAATATCAGTGCACAAACCTGCATTTAGCAAGACAGCAACACACCTTGCACCTTCACCGACCTGCACCGAATTTCGGTGTTGGTTTACGCACGATCTAACTCCTGAGGATGCTCCGGGTTGGCGCGAAACACGTGTAGTACTAGCCTAATTGGTGAAGTAAGCGGAAGTAATCTACATATATTTATTTTTTCAAAATGGTTTGGGACTTCCGCCAAGTGACGCCTGATTCAATCATAAACTTAATATTCCTTGAGCGTAGCGAAAAATTTTCTATGTCTATGGATTCAATCTTGATTCGTCCAAGATTCAATCAAATGCTAGAAGAACATTAACAAAAACAATAAATACTTCTAACTTTTGAGGTTTATACTCATACTACTTTAATAGTTACTAAAACTACTTAAGGAAATTGGCGCCATCAATGGTTTTTATTTAATAAGTTGTTAATAGAAAAGGATTTTAATAAAATTTTCAGGGCCCATGTACTTTTAGAAGGTATATATATATTAGAAGGTAATACTATATTCCCTGGTAATCATTCGTAGAAGTAGATAGCAAATGTCAAAAACGGCCACTTTGAGCTTAGCAGCAGTCAGCAGTGACTACGAGGGAATGTAATTTGATACCGTTTAAAAATACTAGACTATGGGCCCTAAAAATTCATTATAAAGTTTTATTCAAATTGTGCATTAGAATTAAAATTACAATATTAAATAAAATTCACCGCGGCGCCTCTTTCGGTCATACAACCGCCTTAATGAACATTTGCTTTTCGTTTTCTCATAGGCACTTCGAAACTCAATTTCACTATTTTCTATTCACCAAAATATTGATACTTTATTGAGCTTAGTACTCGTAAGTAGTATGAAAATCTACGCTCATGCTCTGAAATCGTAGCTGCCGAAAATCTGCCTAAACGGCGCGCTGCACTTTCCGTGCTAAAATATTTTTTTCATGGATGTTTTCTCTTTTTTGACATTACTATATTTCAATCATAATGAAGGATGAGCTTCATGTAAGAAGATAATTAGGTTAAATGCCAAATTTTCGTAGCATCGTACTTAGCTGTCTGTAAATATTTGTGCGTTTGTCATTTAAACCATTTAGTTAAATGATAATAATTGTTAATAATCTTATGATTATTTCTTACTTTGATTCAGCAGAAGACATGTTGTTTGATGTATTTCTTTTAATAAAATGTTTAAAAAAAATTATTTTATGTTTCTTGTTGAAAAATGGCAGAAGAGTCTCACAGGCGCTGTCTTAAAAGGCTAACTAGCTATAAAGGAATTAAGGTTAATTGAATTACTTAGTGCAGATGTAAATCCGACATTCAATGTCTAGGGATATACAACGTGTTACAAAATAACCCTAATGCTGAATATGGTAAATAGGGACCATCAAACTAAACAACTTTTCCTATGGGACCAACTCTGAAATCGCGAAATAAAAATCAGCTGTTTCATACATTTTCATTTTGATATTTTCGTTATTAATTTTTGTAAGAAACAGCAGATTTTTTTTTCGCGATTTCAGGGTTAGTCCCATGTTAAAAGTTGTTCAGTTTCCTGGTCCCTATCTACCTTATTCGGCATTAGGGGTTATTTTATAACACGTTGTATATGTGTAAGTAAAGAATTTAAAAATAATTTTGTGTAAGTAATCGTTTTTCAAAGAAAAAATAAATAAACTACTAAATCCTTTCTAATAAAATATTATAAATGATACGTTGCGTAAGATTTCCATCCATAAGCCTAAACTATAAATTTAGCGATTTTTATTTCGAAAATGAAGGATTTTCTTCTATACACAACTTCTCCCCCCTATTAACCCTTTGATGGTAGAATTGGGATGTTGACTAATGAATAAAATAACGAAATACTAATAAAAATCGTAAACGTATTAAACTTTTAGAGTAGCTTGTATACCGCTTGGTTTTATATATTGGATATTATTTGTTTTATCCCTTTCAAAGTTGGGTGGACAAGTCCATTTAAAAATTATAAAATTTATTAAAATAAATGATACTTTTAATTAGTTCGTAAAATGAATAGCAAATTTGTCTAAGAAACCATTTTGATAAACACAATATTTAATATAGCTGCCGAACAAATTTCCTACGCGTTGCATACAAACTACTGAGGCGTGACGTCATAATTCAGTAGCCGTTAGTATGGAGCGTTTTTGGGCGAGTCCATTTGTGTGCATTTCACACTGTGATATCTCGGACAGTTTTCAAGCTAGCGAAATAATTATTTTAACAATGTTTCTTTTTTTGTGAGGTAACTTATGTAATATAAAATAAAAAAAGTTGTCAACATCCCAATTGTGAAAAACGCTGAGACACGTATTTATTAATTTTCAATCATCAACCTAAACACAAAATTTGAAGATCCTAGCTTCAAAACTGAGAGACTTTCATACAAAGTTTCATCCCCTTAGGGATGGAATTTTCAAAAATCCTTTCTTAGTGGATGCCTACACTATATAAGGTATCTGTGTACAAAATTTCAAGTCTCTAGGTTCAGCGGTTTGGGCTGTGCGTTGATATCTCACTCAGTCAGTCAGTCAGTCAATCAGTCAGTCAGTCAGGACTTTGAATTTTATATATATAGAAGAAGAAATGTGAAAGTCCGTTTGTTTGTTTATTTGTTTGTTACGCCTTCTCGTCTTAACTACTGAATTGATCATCATGAAATTTTACATACACGTTGCCCAAAGTACAGAGAAATACTTAGGGTAGGTACCCTAAGTATTTCTCTGTACTTTCATTCATTTCATCCAGAAAAAAGGTACTTTTCTCGTGGAGAAATAATTGAAGTCGCGGCTGGTCGCTAGTCTACTATACTTTGAAGTTACCTTTACTAAGAAATTATAAAATTTCTTGAAATTTCAGCTTTTTCAATTCGTCCCCGTCGTGGCAAAATTAAATAACTGACACTTTTGGCAAAATTCACTTTTTCCGTTTTTTGTAAAGTAGAAAGTGTAAGCTATTTTTTGGTCTTTATCACGTTGCGATATGATTGATATCTGCAAAGATATCTTAAGTTTAGTGAAACTATTGACCATATATTACAACAGTGTTTGTTGTAGAATTAACGTGGAAAAACTGAATAACTTTTAAATGAACTAAATAACTACAGCTAAATGCGTCGCTTATACAAAAAAAGTCAATAAGTAATTTATTTAACTCTGCCACAACTCACTGCGAAACATTGCTCAAGGCTGTGGCAAAATTAAATAAATGCTCTTATTTGATTCTTTATTAAAGATGTTGTGATTGTACATAATTTTAAAATCTATATGTGCACTTAGTTAGTTTGCCTATTTGGTAACGTGAATAAAAATAAAACAAGTAGAGTCAATATTCATCATCATCATCATCATATCAGCCGCACGACACCCACTGCTGGGTTTAGGCCTCCCCCAAGGATCTCCACGATCATCGGTCCTGCATCGCCTGTATCCAGCGGCTTCCCGCAACCTTCACCAGATCGTCGGTCCACCTAGTGGGGGGCCTACCCATGGAGCGTCGTCCGGTGCGCAGTCGCCATTCAAGAACCTTTCCGCCCCAACGGCCATCGGTTCTTCTCGCTATGTGTCCCGCCCATTGCCACTTCAGCTGAGCAATCCTTCAAGCGATGTCGGCTACTTTAGTTTTACTGCGGATCACCTCATTTCTGATTCGATCACTCAGGGAAACGCTGAGCATGGCTCTCTCCATTGCACGCTGGGTGACCTTGAGCCTCCTCATGAGACCCATAGTTAGTGACCACGTTTCACTGCCGTAAGTCATCACTGACAACACACACTGGTCATAGACTTTCGTCTTGAGACACTGAGGTAAATCGGACACGAAGATTTTTCGGAGCTTCCCGAATGCTGCCCATCCCAGTTGGATTTGACGAGAGATCTCTTTCTCGAAGTTGGACTTACCTAACTGGGGCCGTACCGGCTAACGAATCGATTATCGAAAAGTCTGCTGGGTTTCAACTTAAAACAGAAAAATCAAAGTAAGGAATTTCGTCTTGTACTTTCTGTTGACGTAATTTGGAAGATAACGATGTTCGTCTGACATCATGAATTGGGGTTCGCCATTTTGGCCCAATTGGGGCTCAATTTATCTGTTTTAATTTGAAACCCAGCAGAATTTTCGACAATCGATTCGTTAGCCGGTACGGCCCCTGGACTGCCTGTCCTAGGTATACATAATGGTCAACAACTTAAAGTGTGGAGTTCCCAACATGAACTGGAGCGGGCACAATATGGGCATTCGACATGATTTTCGTCTTATCCATGTTCATCCTGAGACCCACTCTTTGGGAAGCACTACAGAGATCTTCGAGCATTGTGTTCAGGTCTTCCAAGGTCTCAGCCATAAGAACTATATCATCGGCAAAACGAAGGTGTGTTAGATACTGGCCATTAATGTTGATGCTGAGTCCTTTCCAGTCTAAGAGTTTAAAGTCCTCCAACGCAGCTGTGAACAGTTTCGGAAAAATAACATCTCCTTGTCTTACACCTCGCTGCAGTTGGATAGGATTTGTGCTCTGGTTTTGTACTCGGACCGACATGGTGGCATTTTTGTATAAATACCTTAACACCTCAATATACCTGTAGTCCACTTGGCACCTTTGGAGAGACTGCAGCACCGCCCAGGTTTCAATAAAATCAAAGGCTTTCTCGTAGACCACGAACGCCAAGCAAAGTGGCAGATTATACTTCTCGGTCTTCTGTATGACCTGCCGTAGCGCATAGATGTGGTCTATCTATACTATAGACCAAATCCATACGGTAAGCCGGGTTCCGAGAAGGCTTTAGCACTATAGACTCTATAGTGCTAAAGCCTTCTCGGAACCCGGCTTGTTCGAGAGGTTAGAAGTCGTCAAACCTGCGAGCGAGACGATTCGTAAGGCCTCTCGAAAACAACTTATAGACATGACTCAGAAGTGAGATGGGTCTGTGGTTCTTGAAGAGGGACTTGTCACCCTTTTTAAAGAACAAAATCACCTCACTTAATGTTCCATGTCTTCGGCGTTCTGCCATCGACGATGACGGAATTGAAAAGCTTCTGGAGGACTTTAAGTATCGGCTTACCGCTTGCTCTCAGAAGTTCTTTAGTGATTCCGTCGTCACCCGCCGCCTTGTTGTTTTTCAGCTGTTTGAGAGCCATACTAATCTCGTAGGTATAGGCTGACGTCCGGGATATCTTGGGTATAGTATCAGGTAAGCTTGGCTCTGGGATCTTTAGCCTTGCTTTCAACAGGTGTCTGCGTGATATATAACTGCCCATAGAAACTCTCGATCTCCCTCAGGATTTCAGGCTTTGATGAGATGGTGCGTCCGTCGTCAGTTTTCAGCTTCGTCATCTGGCTTTGCCCAATAGACAGATCTCTCGCGAACACTTTGGAGCTTTTATTCCGCTCGATGGCCTCTTTAATACGATTCGTATTAAATTGGCGAAGGTCGCTCGTCAAAGACTTATATATCTGTTTATTAAGCTGCCGATAACGATGAGCATCCGCTGAACTCTGGAGCCTTATTTCACGTCTCTGATCCATGAGTAGGAGTGTGTGGTCGGAGAGTTGATTTAGCTTGGGAAGGCGGGTCTTAAAAAACTTGTACCCTACCGTACGGACAGTATGCACCATCATGTTGTTTAGATCGTCCACATCTATGCTGTTCTCAAAGGCTTCGAAACGGTTTTGGAGTCGAGTTGAAAGCTCTCGGGGTTTTGAATATGGGCCGGCAATGGTCGGAGTGTTAATTTTATCAGTCAAGATCTTTCCAGCTTTATGCTGATATTCAATGTGCCACGCTACAATCGGTAATCGCTTCCCGTCTCGACGGCATTGATCACAGTGACATCATTGAATATTTGCTTTTTAGTCGACATGATAAAATCTATCTCTTTTCTGACCATACAGTCCGGACTGACCCAGGTCCACTTCCAGCTTTCCAGGTTTCTGAAGAAAGAGTTCATCGTAAAGAGGTTCTCCTTCTCCATAAAGTTGGCCAGCATCTGGCCTCTGGCATTACGTTGCCCAACTCCATATTGCCCCACTCTCAGCTCATCACCACATCGTTTCTCCAACTTTGCATTGAAGTCCCCCATCACAACAGTGAAGTGGGTTTTGTAGCTATGCATGGCTTTAGAGATCTCCTCATACACCAACCTGTATGACATTCAACGAATACCGTTTGGATATTCTGAGTATTAGGTACGCCACCCTGGTCGACAACCTTCCGATGGTAATTACGTTGTTGACAAGGGACTTGTGAATGATGAACCCGTCACCACCTAGGGACTGTTGGTCTATCTCCCGGTAGTATAGGAATTTACCGGAATTGAGGATTATCGAGTCCTCTCCCTGTTTTCGGATTTCAGATAACCTAAAGATGTCCCAGTGTAACTTGCTTATAACTTCTTCCAACTCGACTAACTTCGTGTCGGTCCTCAGTGTGCGCGGGTTATAGGTTGCCAGGTGCAGTTTTCGTGATTGGTGGTAGCCAAGCCGCACCTGGGGATTCTTAGCACCCCCTGCCCCGCCGTTACCATAGCCGCTACTGTAGCTAGGAATGGCGGGACTGCCGGGGACTGAGGGCCGATTTAAATAAAGCTATTTATATAGTTAGTAAATAATAAACAAATATCAATATAACTATAAAATATTAAATAAAGCTATTTATTTAAATTTTAATTTTAATTATGTGGAAACCATACTTACCCATAAGTTTCATTTGCGTTAAATAAACATTTATTAAACAAGTACATTCTACTATTATTAAACTTAATTTCTTGGTTGTGGCAAAACTTACTAAGTGACATACAAAAGCATTATAACTGCAACTTGGTTGTAAAATACGTTTGTGGCAAAACTAAATAATTACTTTTTTAATTTTTAAAATAAAATAACACAAAGTAACATCTTTGCAAAATATTTAATAAATATAGATAAGTCTGTTGTATAACATATCAAAAGACCGACGGTAAATTTACTTCACCTCAAAAAGTTATCGCCATTTTTAACGAAAAAAAACAGAAAAACGTGAATATCTCGAAACTTTGGTTTTGTTAGTTATTTAATTTTGACACAACGGGGACGAGATAGTCAATTCTAGTCGATTCTTTTTCAAACCTGAATTTACTGGATATGGACTACTACTCGTACTAGTAACTTCGAAGCAGTGATTTCTTATTTCCAATACGTTAGCTATTCAGTAAAAAGTGAAAGTAATTTACACAAGACACAAGACCGTCTCTACCTAGTAGGGGTGCAATGCAAGGGATGCGTAGGTAGCACCCGGAGGCAGAATCCTAGGGGGCGGCGCCAAGGGCCGATCACCTTATCCAGAGGTGCCCGCGAGAGGTTTTAAGGTCGATCGCCAAGGATAACAGTTTTGATAACTTGCAGCCAATGTAGATTTACTTTTACAATTGTTTTTTCTTGATAAACATTTGGTGGGTTAAACGGTCAAAATGTCGATCTCTTAGTCATAAATTTTTGCTAAGTCGATCTTCTTAAGAAAAAGTATGGGCACCCCTGAAGGCATGCGTATTGCGTACATGTTTTGAAAATAACTTGACAAGCATATATTATATCTAACCTAGGTTTCTTTAAAAAACCGGTCAAGAGCGAGTCGGACTCGCGCACCGAGGGTTCCGTACAATCATAAATATATTTGGATATGTTACACATATGATATGATATGTTGTACAGTATTTAAAAAAGTAGGATAAACGGCAGACAGGTGGAAGGGCGAACAGGCGGACAGTTAATTTACGTATCTTAACCACAGCTGCTTATGGTGACTGAAAAACACATTGCAAACTGTTTATATTACTAAGTAGGAACTTATTCTTCGTTTATTCGAACGGCAAATAGTAGTTAATTAAAGTAAGACGCGCTTCTGTACCAGACGAGACGAAGCCGCGATGCTCTAAGGTAATTTATATTAAAACCAGCCACCAATTATTATTGTAGTATTAGGTTGCGCCATCTCTTGACCGATAGTGGAACTATTTTTTTTTCTTAGGTGAGCATTCTTAGGACAGCGCCATCTGTTGACTAGTAGTGAAACTAAAGAATTTTTGTTTGTTTTTTAAATTTCTAAAAAAGTGTGTTATATTGAGACATCGTTTTATTTTTCCTGTAATTTTTACATAAACTACTATCACATAGAATTATTTCAGATTTTTCTCTTCGCAAACTTCGGAGATAAGGGGGGGGGGGACGGTATTTTTTTTACATTTTTCATCATAAGTCGAAAACTATGCGGTCTAAGAAAAAAGAAAAAAAATTTAAAATGTGCAAACAGCGCTCTTTCATATGATACCCTACATGCCCTAGTCACCTCACTTCAAATTTTAAGACCCCTTTTCAGTCCCTGTTCTAAAAAAAATTTTTTTTTTATTTATTTCTTATTTGCAAAATAGTTGGGCAAATGTCATCTTAAACTATTCCAAATTTCAAGTTGATACCACTAGTAGTTCTCGAGATATCCAGCTGTGACAGACAGACAGACAGACTGAGTCACACCATAAGGGTTCCTTTTTTACCATTTTGGTACGGAACCCTCAAAATATAGGTAAGTAAGTACCAATAATAATTGTATACAGTCGACAGTATGCGATTAATTATACTTATTCCATAGAACTCATAAGTCTAATACATAAGGCATTAGTAAGTAAAACATAATATTATTAAGTATACCTATTTGTACAAAAAAATATTTGAATAAATAAAATAACTTTAGGTACAATCAGGATGGTAGGTAAAAAGAAAAGACAATGTTTTAAATCAAAGCTAGTAGTATTTTCTCCTAGATGTGACAGTATTGTTTTACATCTAAACAATGTATTCAAGTTTAGGTTATGCATCTTATATCATATTATTATCATTATTCCGGGAAATGGAGCTGTAAAACAGGTTTCTAATTCTAACCCAGGCGCCAGTCTTCACAATACTTATTTTAAACACATAATATATAATACAATCCGACCGAAAATGTATAATCCGTTGTAATTTATTATTGCGGAGAAAATAAAACAAAAAAAAATAATTTATTTACTAGCTTCTGATCGCGACTTCGTCCGCGTGGATATTCGACAAGATCCTTAGGGAACCTTAAACGAAGATACAAAGTAAGTGTTCTGTTTTAATTAACATCAAAATTAAATCAGCCGTTTTTACGTGATAAGGCAGGTCCTCACCCAGCGCGTTTGCCCCCCTTTCATCTCCCCTCCCCCTCCCCTCTCCCTCTCACTCCCCCTCCCCCCTTTCACCTTATTACAGTTTTTTTCGTACAGTTTTTTGTCAATTTGAAAAGCCCTCATTAACAATCGGCATCATAGTACGGTATCGGAATATTCACAGATGATTTTTTTGTATTCTCATACAATGTTGTGTTTGGTCGGCAATGGTTCATGTTCGAAATAAATATAATTTAATTGGTAAAATTCTTATTAATTGTAACTCTCTCTTAAGTATAACACATAAGTATTATAAATCTATCATGAAATGATTAAGTATGTATTCTGTATCCTATTAACTTTTGCATTATTTCCTACGTGGATCTTGTAATATTTTTTTATATACATCGATAAATAAATTAGTTATTTATGCAAATTGGAGATATTAATACACGAATCTTTTTCTTCTTCTCATCGAATAAGGAATAGCGGCCATCTCTGGTGTTAGAGTTTATCAAACCGCCTGTAAGTCTCTAACTTGGCTTAACGACTGTTGTCAGATGACAACAGCCGGGACCGACGGTTTAACGTGCCCTCCGAAGCACGGAAGCGCTCAGTTGTAATGTCACTTAACGGTCACCCATCCGATACCTGACCGGACCGAGCGTTGCTTAACGAACGTGATCGGGTCCGATCAGTCTGTCAAGTTCCGGCATGAGTGCTTCAAAACACGAATGTGGATTGATAGTATCACATGAGTGTTTTAGTACATAATTATGTACAGTTGCATACAATACCGTAACCATAACAGGAATAAAGTAATCAATTTGTATTTTTTCTTATCACTTGTTTGGTATTATTTTTAAAGATTAAATAGGTACAATTAAGTTTTCTCAAAGGTGGTGGAAACATTGCTACTATTATTCCTATGGGTTTCGTTTTTCTATGGAAACCATATGTCCTGGCAAGGGGAACAATAATATTTCAATTTTTAGCCGGTTGATTGCTTTGGATTTGATCTTATATTCTCGCAGAATCGTCGCGAGGACACTCTTCATCACCATCATTCCGAAATGTCGGCCTGTTGACAAATAAAAGGACGAATATAAATGTCAAACAAATAATAGTAGTTAGTAGCCAAGGGCTGTAAGGCATCAATTGCAGCCCGATGCGCTCGTGCGCCTATAGTTCGAGGGTGCAATTGATGCTTACACCCGAGCGTCTACTCTGCTTTACATCTCGATGGTGAGGTAAGTAGAAAAAAACGTCATTACAAGAATAAAACATTTTATTAGTTAAAATTTATAGTGAAATAAGAACAATTTTAAAATTTTAGGGACAGGTGTTTTTTGGGTATGTTAATAGTTTGAGATTGTTATGTGTGTTGGTCATGGACAAAATCTGACGGGATTAAGCTTTCTTCAGCAGAAGTTGATGGTTGCGGATCATCTCTTGAGAAAGATGTTTCATTTTTTGAAAGCTGAATAATTTCCGTTACTTTGTTGGTAATTTTACTTTTATTTTGTATGGAATCTTCAGCCACCTTGCTGGATTTGCAATTACCACCCTAGGGTTTTTTTAATTACTTACCGAATTTTTACTTACTTACAGGATTTTTTTAATTACTTACCGCCCTAGGGCTTTTTTAATTACCGGATTTTTACTTACTTACAGGATTTTTTTAATTACTTACCGCCCTAGGCTTTTCTAGCTACATTATTACCTTAGAGCGCTAATTGGTTACCTACAAGCCCCATTTGGGGGTAATAAGGACCTACTTACCGAATATGAGAGATGTAAAGAAGAATTAGTGATTATTTCCTTTGTGCATAATAGGGTGATTTTTAAGTCACGTGACAAAATTTCAGGATGTTGAAATACGTCATAAATGGGCCATTCCATACTAATCGATCACGCAATTACTATGAATACATACAAACTTGTTTCTTATAGAAAATGATTCAGTTTCATGGAATGAACACACCCTGAAAATTTGTCACATGACTTAAAAATCACGCTGCAGCAGGCCCCACGCTTGCTGTTTATACTGAACTTGGCACATTTTGGCATTATGCGACTATGCGCAATGTGGAGGTATCTATGTTTTTGGATTTTTTTGTTTTTTTTTTTCTGTTGTTTTTATTATCTTATAATATAATTGAATATCGTTTTTTGGTCACAAATAAATTTATTTTCTTTCTTTCATTCAAAACGTTAGAATTATACACACAAAAGGTAAAAATATAAACCAGTCGAATACTACATGAAGACAAAATAAACCTACAAGCTCTACTAAAATGTTGTGAAAACCATAGGTCCAATCTTATTTTTATTTGACAAATTAATACAGTGTTACAAAATAACCGAAGATAGGGACAATTTAAATGAACAACTTTTACTAAGGGACCATCTCTGAAATTGCGAAAAAAAATCTGCTGTTTCATACCTTTTGATATTTTCGTTATAAATTTTTAGGGTTCCGTACCAAAATGGTAAAAAAGGAACCCTTATGGTGTGACTCAGTCCTGTCTGTCTGTCACAGCTGGATATCTCGAGAACTACTAATGGTATCAACTTGAAATTTGGAACAGTTTAAGATGACATTTGCCCAACTATTTTGGAAGTAAGAAATAATTAAAAAAATAAATATCTTTTTTACAACAGGGACTGAAAAGGGGTCTTAAAAATTTGAAGTGGAGCTACTAGGGCATGTGGGGTATCATATGAAAGAACGTTGTTTGCACGTTTTCAATCATTTTTTCTTTTTGTTTTAAAGCCGCATAGTTTTCGATTTATAATGAAAAATGTAATAAAATACCGTTCCCTCCTATCTCCGAAGTTTGCAAAGAGAAAAATCTGAAATAATTCTATGTGATAGCAGTTTATATAAAGATTACAGGAAAAATAAAACGATGTCTCAATATAGCATACTTTTTTAGAAATTATCAAGCTTCTAAAAAATTTTACGCGAAAGCGTTAAAGTCAGCGCCATCTCTTGACCGATAGTGGAACTAATGTTTAGTTCCACTATCGGTCAAGAGATGGCGTTGACCTAAAACTGCAATATTAATTGTATTATTCTACTCTGCAGTGTATTTTTTTTGATGGAATGGAATGGATTTCTCGGTGCGCGAGTCCGACTCGCTCTTGACCGGTTTTTTTATATGAAAGAGCAGATTTTTTTTTCGCGATTTCAGAGTTGGTTTCGTAGTAAAAGTTGTTCAGTTTGATGGTTCCTATCTACCATATTTTTTTATTTTATAACACGTTGTATAGGTATGAATTTTATCCTTAATAGTATAGATAGGTATACGTCCCGATGCGGGGAGCTCGGTGGCGCAGTGGTTTAGCGCCTGGCCCAGCGATTGCGGAGGTCAAGCAACTTTCGCAAGGGTCGGTCATGGGATGGGTGACCAAAAATTTTCTATCTCGAGCTCCTCCGTGCTTCGGAAGGCACGTTAAGCCGTTGATCCCGGCTGCATTTGCAGTCGTTAACACCCACCAATCCGCACGGGGCCCGCATGTTGGTTTATGGCCCATCCTCCTTATCCACCCATTAAGGCAGTGGCGGATACAGGGGGGGGGCGCAGGGGGCGCGCGCCCCCCCCATGCGTGACCCGCGTCACTCACATAATATAAATAATAAAAATAAAAAGAATTTATTTACGGCTAGTACACTTAACTAACCAGTCTAAAACAGTCAAAAAACAGAAAACAATAATGCGAGACGCGGGTGACAGGCGGGCCAGCAACCATCAGAAGAACACAATAAAACAAGAGACAATAGATAAAGAATTTGCCTGCAATCCTTATTGAAAATAAAAGTTGGGGATTTTTGTACAACATCGCATCTGTGGAACATCTGTTTACGAAAAAGCAGCATTTCTTTGTAGTATGTTGTTAGTCCACGTCATTGTATTCTTTTTTTCCCTATGAAATTGCCCAAATTGTTTCACAAACAGAGAACCACCTAGCTTCTTTGATTTAAAATATTCATCTATTTTATTGAACTATGGCCATGATAGTCGATAGTCAACTATCAGCAATAATAAAATCCTTATTTGAGTTTTCTTACCATTAAAAAATTGCTCATTGATTCCTTTTTTGTTAGCAAAAATAAACAAAAATGACCATTTTACTTGTTGTTTTTTATCCAAAACTTATTTTTGGAGTAAGTAATGTACTAACATAAAAGTTTTGTAACATAAGGCTTCATGGTAAGAACATTTTGTATGAAAAAGCATTTAAAAAAAAAGCAAAACTTACTTCAAAAACCTTAAAAAACAGCTCTAAAAAAGCAAAACGTCTATTGAAGTCGGGGGGCTGGCGGTAATTTGTTATGTACTTTTTATATGTGTTGGTTTCTCAAGTAGGTATTGTATTTTTTTATTCTAAAAGCCCCACCCGACGATATGTAAGTAAGTAAGAGATTCTATTATAAATAAAACGTTTTAATATTTCACATTTTTCAATGGTATACCTACCCCTAGTAACTTAATTTCCACATTCCACGCTGGTTATTGCCGATTTAAAAATTTCAAAAAATGGGACCAACTTGGGGAGAAATCTGACGTTATAACGTTTAAATCATTTCAATTGGTTCAGCCGTCTTCGAGTGATCGGTGTGCATACATATAAAAATATATTATATACGCGACGAATAGCTATAACCTTCTCGTTTTCAAATTTTTTAATTCGGTTAAAAATTGCTACTTCTCGTTTTTAGAAATCCTGGAGAGGATGGAGAAATTTCAAGAAATTGAAGGGATTTTTAATGTTTTTAATGTTAAGGATTTTTTTTATTGCTGATAGTTGACCATCAGCAAGCTTGCTTGCTGCCGAGATTGAAATCATACCTTCATGGTCAGTATTCGATAAAATATAAACCAATCGATGGATAGGAAGTTATGACATTCTCTGTTTGTGAAAAAAATATCGTCATTTTCATAGTTAAAGACCTTAGATTAGAGTAACGTGGCCTTCGTCCGGAAAGAAAAATATCAAAGATTTTACTAAATGGTAATGATCACAATATCCCGGAGACCAACCAACCTTTGAACCTACCTTCAAAGACCTAATAATTTCAATACAAACAAAAAATATGTCTAGTACCTATTTAATTTACATGCCCAATATGCCCATAGCTCAAGCCATCGTCCAGCCCCCCCCCCCCCCCCCCCCGTCTGTGCCCCGCCCCCTTGCGCCCCCCCTTTGAGTTTTTTCTGTATCCGCCACTGCATTAAGGAAGGCCTGTGCCCCAGCAATGGGGACATTAAGAGGGATGATGGACATACGTACCGATGCAGTTCCTAGAGCCAAAGCTAAAGGGTATGAAGGCGCAGGGGTGACGGCCGACGCTGTTCTCGGGCAGGAACCGGTCGGGCTCGAAGCTGTCTGCGTCGGCGCCCCACAGTCGCTTGGACCGATGCATCACGAACGGTAACACCCCGCACCCTACGCCCGCTGGCAGTGTGAAGTTTGCTGTAACAGTACGTGATTGAATGATGGTTTTTTTTATGGAAATGAAATGATTTTGGCATCACTAGGGAATTTGTAAATTTTTGTAATAATTCAGTCGTTTTTCACATCTAGATAGATAGATATGGCTGTGTTGTACCTAGAAAATTACAAATTCATTCAATTGAGTCTTGTAAACTAGGTTTATACTGCCCGGCATATATATTGGCAAGAGAATGAAAGAGACAAAGGATGCGCAGTAGCCACAAACTTAGTGTTTATGGCTACTGCGCATCTTTTGTCCCTTTCTTTCTCTTGCCAATATATATGCCGGCATCTGTACCTACACCCACGCTTTGAATCCTCTATAAAAGGTTCTGAAACAGTTAGCTTAAAGCTAATATTAAAACTACGAGTGCATCGTTCGGATATCGAGTCAGCGATCCGCAATGAGAGATTATGAGATTCAGAACCACATTATAACACTCGTTTGGATCATAATGACGAAGCGCGCGCGGCGGGCACGGGCGCGGGGAGACCCGCGCAACCAACCACTCGTTTGGATATTATGATTACTGTGACATTGGTTGTTTTAATGTTGGCTTTATGCTACTGTTTCAAAACCTTTTATAAAGGATTCATATCATGGGTGTAGGTAAATATAGTCTTGTATGCAAGTACATAATTAGGTATTAAAACACTCGTGTGATACCTAGGACACACTGAAAGTTTTGCACTTCTGGCAACACACAAATATTTGAATATAGAATGTTATATTTTTTTAAACTTTAGAACTCATTCATGAAATTAAAATAAAAATTGACCGGAAGTTGCGAGTTATTTGTTTTTTATCACAATGCGAAGTTCTTCGCCCGTAGCAAAAATGAAATTAACGCAAAAAGATTTCAGGGTGACATTTTTTTATGATTTTGAAACTTCGCTTTCTCTGCAAATTTGCACTGCTTCACTTCTAAATGTTTTTAGAAAAAAACACCTTATTTGAGTTTCGTAAAACATTAGTATACAGAATGTAATCGTATTCTTGTCTCTCCTATGATGAAATTGGTGAAGGTCGGCGGAATTGGTGAAGGAATTCAAATGCGATCTCTGTGCAAAAGATGACTATTGTCACTTTATTAATTAAAGAAATCTGGCATATTACCTTTTGGGTAATTTGAAGTTACTTGGGGGATAATATGACATAAAATATAAAAAAAATATTCATCAGGATTCAAAAGTTAGGAAACTTTGTTGCAACTGGTTTCTTAATGAACTCACCGTGTAAAAAACGGGATCGAATCGATTGATGTAAAAAATATGTTGTTAAAGTGCAAACACGGTCCTTCAAATGCTGTGTGTGATATTGTTATGGAAGATAAAATATGAATATATTGTTCCGGAATCAAAAAGATAGCAACATTCTTTTATATGGATGTTTGAAGTCGACAGTAAACCGATAAAATTAGACTGGCGAAAATCGTGGGCAAGGATTTGACTACATTATTTTTCTCCCAGGCAGGTCCTATCTAAAATAACCTACTTGAGGAACAAAACACAGTTAATGGTGAGTAGATCACTACCATTTGTCGTTAAAAAAGGTAAGGAAAAACGACCAACAAGTGACATCCTATTGCACGATGTCATTTTTTCAGTGCATACCGCGATGAGGACAAAGTCATATTCGTTTCTGAAAAGTCGGAGTTCATGATCCATTCTGCATTAATTTTAGACCTTACGTCTTAAAATTTCTTTAGTATCCTAGAATTTAAAGATACGATGAGAAATTTCATATTTAAGGGGCCAGAGGAAGCCGTGAAAGCGTATGAAAAACATGCCCTCAGACAAATAATGCTTATGTTAAAAATAATGGTTTGAATTAATCAAAAACGTTTTAAAATATAATGAAGAATACTGTGACACGCAATAAATATATAAGTTTACATATATATTGTTTTATTTATGAGTTGTGCAAAACTTTCAGTATGGCCATCGTACTATTATCACACGAGGTGAAATATACCCTCATTATACTACAGTTGCATAAATAACTATTGTAATCCTGAAAAGAGACTAATCTTACAAGCAAATGTGATTATGCTAACCATTTCATGTGACATTCCAGCTCATAAATATTACGCGGTAGTGTAAAATTACATTAGAAACATTAAATTTGCTTTTACGGAAATCGCACAGTCACATTTTCCTTTGCTTTACATACAAACTACGGAACAATTCGTCGTAAAAATATATTTTACTGCTACCAATACGTCACCCTTTAAAATAATTTAATAAAATATGCTTTGAAATCCATTTCAAACGAGTGGTTTACAAGCAATTCATGTAATAGCTATTAAACACAGCACAATGCAAGTACTAGGTACTAAAAGTGTGCATGGTTTAACTTTGAAGGGCAATGTTTTTAAGAGTGATGTCAATCTAAGTAAACACTTCATAGACGGAGTATTTGTTTACTGTGACATGGTAATAAGTGACGAAGTGAGCAAATACCAGACGTTACTACTGCGCCGAAGGCTTTTTGTGTTTGTTCGGTCTCTTCATCAGGTGTTATTTTACCAGGATATACTGTTAAAGGCTTCTCCAAACAGAACGCGTACCTCGCTGTAGCGTTAAAAGCGTTGCGTTTTAACGCGCGCTCTTTTACGCCACACTGATATTAGCGGTAGGAGCGTAGCGCAACGTACCTACTATTCACCAGTGCGCAGTGCAGATCGCTAGTCTTTGGAAAGTTTAATCGCTATAACTTGAACGATCGAACTGAGGTTGACGCACCATCAACCTTATTTGGCATTCGAAAAGTACTCTGATGCGATGAAACGAGAAGGTGATAATGATAAGTTCTGCCAAGTGACGCCCACCATAATTACAAAAAAACCGCTCGCTAATTTAAAGAAAAACTGGTTTTCATCGATTATAGGAATCTTCGCTTCAGTTTATTTAGAAACAGTAGAATACAGTTCGCCATTTTTATTATTAAAAAAATGAGCAACTTTCATTCAGAAAAAAGTATTGTCACTGAGAATTAGAGAAGTAACTGCCCACGCAGACGATGTCGAATATGGGAACTAAAATCTATGGAAGTGTAATTGTAAACAAATATGGTTTAAAAAATGCCACCACGGGGCCGAAAAAGTACAACCCGCTCAACTTTAGTCGGGCCAGCCACGCACCCGGTAACTGGCCGTAACGTTCTTTACAATAATTGCAGTTTGTATTGTAGAGAAAAGACAGAAAGAGAATGTTTATTAGAAATGACGTCCTGTGTAGTCAAATCAAATGGTCTAAAAGACGCAAAGGAAGCAGTAAAAATATGCAGAAATAATGAATCATATTTTTTTTTCGTTTAAGAATTAAATGCCAGCATTTTTAGCTATGGAGCTAAAAATGCTGGCATTTGGCACCACACGAAAAGTACAAGTGGATGGCCACTTAGTTGTACTTTTCGTGTGGTGCCATTTTTTGAGCGCAATGCTTGTTCCATAGATTTTAGTTCGCTGTGTCAAATAAACTAATATACGAGTATTATATGCTTACAGAGTTTGGTTTCCCTCTGAGTTTTTCTCCCAATGATCGGGACAACTGTGTAAAGCCGCATCGTTTCCTTGAGAACTCTCTCCAAGTAGTCCATCTTGTTTATATCTTCTTTAGTAGGTGCTCGATTCGAATCGCCGAAGATTGATTTTAATCTGAAATGCATCGAAATGTTGCATTATAATTTGTGCGATAATAATAACAATAAGCAAATGAATAATTGTTTAAAATGCAATGACTGTTATTGTTTAATCTTCTATTCATAGGAAAATGTTATCTTATAACTAGAAAAACTCAATCTCGAAGAATAATATCAAAAATGTTAAAAAACTTTTGTATATCGACGCTCGCAATCAATGGAAATTCGCACACAGGATACACAACAACATGTTTACATTTTTGATAGACTAATGTTGACTTTTATTACAAAGCAAATAAGGTTGCTGAATTGTTAAAGTGTGTATTATGTACATACAGTACATTAACTAAATAATCTGCATTTTTTAACACGTTTTTATTAGGTTTCTTTCTCGTTTGTATGTTCGTTTTGTTTCTCCACAAAGTTTGCGAACGATTTTATACTAACTTCCCGATGAGCTAGAGACTTGAAACTTTGAACATAGGTCAGAACTAGAAGGCAATGCAATATTATGGTGTCATTGAGCTGATCTGATGATGAAGCTGGAAGAAGGCCACAGGAACTCGATGATGAAACCATACAACCCTATCGTGTTTGAGCTACCCCATCGAGATTGGGCTCGTTTGAATCGTCCTAACGAGTACTTTGTTGGGAAATAGTGTCCAGGGTCTGATGATGGAGCCGGAAGAAGGCCACTGGAACTCGGTAAAAAAAACCATGCAACCCCATCGAGTTTGGGCTTGTTTGAATCATCTTGACGAGTACTTTAATGGGAAATAGTGTCCGAGGATCTGATGATGGAGCCGGAGGAAGGCCATAGGAACTCTATAATAAAACCATGCAACCCCATCTAGTTTGGGCTCGTTTGAATTGTCTTGACGAGTTCTTTATTGAGAAATATTTTCCAGGGCCTGATGATGGAGCCGGAAGAAGGGCACTGGGACTCTGTAATAAAACCATGCAACACCATCGTGTATATGTTGTTAATGTGTTGTGAAATAAACGTTAGTCTGTTGGAATGCGCCCAATGTCATTGGGTGCATTCCGGCAGACCAATTGATAAGTTATCGATAATCATAGTATATGCACTTGAATCATGGAAGGTTATTTGGTTTTAATGTAAAAAAATGTCATTTACTTTGTTATTGTTTTGTGAATTAAATTTATCTGTAATTTTCTAATTATTTTACTAGTAATTACTGATACTTTACTGAAATTAAAAAAAAAACTGAAATTCTCTTATTGTTACAAAATGCCTAATTTATTTCTTAAAACATTGCTTTCACAGAATTTATTAAAAATATACTTGAATTATTGTTACATTATATTTAAAATGAATGATTTTGATAATATGGTCTTCCTGTAAAACGCTTTGTGGTTATTTACTTTTTTTTTGGTTAGAGCAGCCGATTAAAACGCACTAGTAAAAACTAACTAAAATAGTAAAAAATAAGCTCTTTCTGTAAATATTTATAACCCTAATACCCTATACCTACAGAAATTTAAAACCTAAAAATTTTAAACCTAAAAACATGGGGCTCATGATGTATGATAAATTTTACAAAACGCGCCCCACGTTTTTAGGTTTAAAATTTTTTTAGGGTTATAAATATTTTTTTTTTTTTTTTTTTGTGTTCATTTTTGATCTGCAATCGGCTCCTCAGCCATAATCAGATGGGTTCCAAGGTAGACAGATTGTAAGTGCCATCCCATTAGTTGGCACTGTATAGATTAATAGAATTAATTTCTGTGGTCTAGGTCCAGGATTTGCCACCTTTTTAGGCGTTTTATGTTTTGATTTTCATTGAGGAGTTCTTTGGCCAATTCATTTGTATGTGAGCTAAGTTTATCTTTGTATTTTTTGCTGCTTTTGCTGACCTCTTCCTTAACAGTTGATATCTCCAGGTATTGGTGTATTTCGGTGTTTTTAACAAACCAATGTGCACTAGATACTGTTCTCAATGCGATATTCTGAAATCGCTGGAGGATATCTATATTGGAGTTGCTCGCTGAGCCCCAAAGCTCTATACCATATGTCCATATGGGTTTTATGATAGTTTTGTAAACCAGGAGTTTGTTGCTTAGGGACAATGGTGATTGGCGACCTAGCAGCCATTGCAGCGATTGGAACTGAAGTTTCGCTTCTTTCCTCTTTGCTTTGATGTGGTTTGCCCAAGTCAATCTTCTATCTAAGTGTAGCCCCAGATATTTTACACTGTTATGGCTCGGTAGTACACTATTTCCCATATGAACTGGTGGGCAGTCACCTTTTCGCAGTGTGAATGTGATTTGTGTTGATTTGCTTGCGCTAGCTTTTATTCTCCACTTCTGCAGCCAAGTATCTATCTTATTAAGCTGTTCTTGTAGTTTGTGTGAAGCTACGTTTGGGTTAGTATCGCTAGCCAGACAAGCTGTGTCATCTGCGTATGTTGCCGTTACAACATCGTCTGTTGTGGGTAAGTCTGCTGTGTAGATTGAATATAGTACTGGGCCAAGAACTGATCCCTGTGGTACTGAAGCATTGATGTCATATAGCTTTGAGTATTCTTCTCCATATTTAACTTGAAATTGTCTTTGGTTTAGGTAGGATTTCAGTATCATAAAGAAGGGGTTTGGTAGGAGGATCTTTAGTTTGTATAACAGTCCTTTATGCCAGACTTTGTCGAAAGCTTGTTGTATATCTAAAAATACAGCTGAGCAGTACTCTTTCTTCTCTAGCGATTGTCTGATTTTGTGAACCACTCTATGTACTTGTTCCACGGTTGAATGTCTTTCCCGAAAGCCAAATTGATGATCTGGTATGATTTTGCTTTCTTCGAGTACTGGTTTTAGTCGTCTCAGGAGAATTTTTTCAAATAACTTGGACAGTATCGGCAGGAGACTTATTGGTCTATACGAACCGGGATCATTTGGCGGTTTTCCTGGTTTTGCAATCATGCAGATTTGTGATATTTTCCAAAGTTTTGGATAGTACTGTATTCTAAGGATTGCGTTAAACAGCATTGTAAGAAAGACCAAGGCTTTTTTGGGTAACTTTTTAAGCACTTCGCCAGTTATTAAATCGAATCCAGGTGCCTTCTTATTTTCTAGGAGCTGAATCGTTCGTGCAAGTTCTTTCGGAGTTACCGGTACAAGTGGTGGAGTCAGCTGCTGGTCACTATTAATTACTTCATCAATTTCCTTTTCGAAACCGTCCATGCTCGACTGGTTGGGTGTAAATATTTCGCTTAAATGATTTGCAAATAGTTCTGCCTTTTCATTTTCGCTCCTCGCCCAGGGGTCACTAGGGGATTTTCTAATGGGTGGAATGTGGTTTTGCGGTCTTTTGAAGTTTTTAGTTATTTTCCATAGGGAATAATTGTCTTTTTTATAAGCTGATAGACTCGATATTTGATGCTGAAACGTTGCGTTATTGGTTTCGTTAATTAAGTCTTTTAGTTCTCTCGAAATTCTGTTAAATTCTGTTCGGTCCTGACTAGATCTTGTCATGTGTAGTATTCTTCTTTGCTTTCGCTTTTCTTGGAGCTTATTTCGTATGTCCAGTGGTATATTGTTTTCGGGGCTATAGTTCAGCGAAGGAGTAGAGCGCCAGGCAGCTACCTGTATGAGGTTCGTAATGTAAAATGTTTCCTCATCTATATCCTCTTCCGTCTTAAGCTTTACCTTCAAATTGATTACATTTTCCAGATATTCAGAAAAAGCGTTCCAATCTGTTTTCTTATTATATAATACCGGTTTTTGTACCCTTTGTATTGGTGAGACGCTTAATGTTGCAATAACCGCAGTGTGATCTGATAATGAGTCTAGTGATGATTTAAGGTCGAAGTACACATCTGGTAGTCCTTTAATAATAAAGAAATCCACAAGATCAGGAAGCTTGTTCACATCTGTTGGCCAGTAAGTTGGTTCACCTGTTGATAAGGCCTTTAAGTTTTTCTGGTTTACGCTTTTCTTTAATTCCCTCCCTCTGGTGGCTGTTACTCGCGAACCCCAGTAAGTGTGTTTACAGTTCCAGTCTCCCCCACTAATAAACTTGTTTCCTAGGGTGCAGAAGTAGCGATTGAGCATGTCTTGTTTCAAATTATGTTTCGGTGGGCAGTAGACAGCGCTTATATTAATAGGACCCATTTTTTCCTCTATTGTTATAGTTGTAGCTTGCAGCCATTCCTCTTTGAATTCACTGTGCAGGTAATGTTTTATATTATTTTTGATGATAACTGCTGATCCACCATGCGATGTGCCATCTGGGTGGTTTGTATTATATATGCAATAGTTGTCTATCTTAATCTTCTTAGAATCATTAAGGTGAGTTTCTGATATCAGAGCAATATCTATTTTATTACTTTTCAGCAGAATTTCTAATTCTTGTTTGTTTGGCGCAATCCCATTGATATTCCAGATGGCAATACGTAAAGACATCACTGTTGAGGGAATTTACTTATGAGTGTCATGATAAGGTTCATCATTGTATTTAACTGGGTTATAAGCTGGTCAATTCTTTCCGTCTGTTTTGTTAAAAGTGTCTCTAGATTAAGTCTGTGTTCTTGTGTATCGTTTTCTATTCCCATTATTGTGGGATGTGTTCTCTGTGACTCGTAGTCAGCGTGATTTCTATTTGATTCTCTTTGCTCGGTTACTTTTAGTGGGGTTCTTTGGTGAGATAAATCATCCGTTACTTTCCCTATCAAATCTACAGTTCTGGTGTTTAGTTTGTGACTATCTATGCCCACAAGTGCATTATTTGTTCTTTTCTTTACAGCTTCACTGTATGAATCTACGGTTTCTTGAACAGTGGAATGTAGTTTATTTTTTACAACACCAGGTATGTTCGATTGTGGTACATGTGTATTGTCTGTTATGGAGGCTTTGTCTAATGGGGTGTTCGTATTTTTTAGATTGGGATTACTGGGTAACTTGTTGCCAGTTATCTTTCTTGCAAGTATTTCTTTATAAACTTTACAGCCCTTGTAGCTAGCAGGGTGGCTCCCTGAGCAAAGGGTACATACTGCTGGTGTATTTTTGTCTAATGTGCATAGGGTAGTTTTGTGCGGCCCGGCGCACTTCACACACCTGTATGGTCGCATACAATTATTCTTACTATGCCCGTATTGCTGGCATCTTGTGCACTGTACTACTGATGTTTTCCTTTTCGGGTCTTCTATTAATATTTTTTGATGATATATAACTTTGATGTCTTTGACATATTTATTATTTTCATGTGGAGCTATATTAACAAAAAATGTGTTCAAGGGCTCTTTGGTGCCTGGTTTTCGTGCTGTTACTATCTCCCCTTGTACTTTATTTCCAGTATTTTCAATCGCTTCAATAATGGCGTCCTTAGGTGTACTAAAATGGAGGTGTTTGATAACTATTCGCATGCATTTTTGATCTTTACGAGTAAAGGTATGTCCTATTAGCCCTTTGGTTCTAATGTGTTCTATTAAGACTTTGTACTTGTCCACCGTACTGGAGGATATAATAAGTTGGTTCTTAGAAATCACCTTATATGTGTAGTCATTCTTATTTACTACTTCTTCTATTAGCTCACTTAGTTTCCCAAGGTCATCAACTCCATAAAGTATGATGGGCGGTGGTTTAGGTGTTCTTTTTGGGGGAACGACATCGTCTACTTCTATATCCAGCATTGCGAAGCTGTTGCTTGTTTCTACTTCTGGGTTATTTTTCGTGGCTATAGTTTTTTGTTTGGGTTGGCTATTTAACTGTACTCGTCGCTGAATTCGTTTGGCTTCGTTAATTTTGGACATCGATTTTTCATCCGGAGAGCGGTGTCTTTTTTGGTTGGGTATCCTCTGCCATGGCGCGTTTGGATTGTGAGTACCGGTGACACTAGTTACTTTATCTTTCTGGACAGTTTGGTGGGTATTTTTATTGGTTTCTCTAATATCGCCTAGAGACGCCGTTCGTTGGCGATTAAAAAGACCTGGGTGGAATACCTGTTGGGTCAGAACCTTTATTGTTTTTTGATTTTCTACGGGTAGCACTACTTTGCCCCCCCCAGAATACGTGGGGCAGCCCGAGCTGTGCTCAGGGAGGGATTCTCCGGTTCCACCGGTACCCTCCTGGGGTAGATTCTCTTCAAGTCTTGCTTCCATAGTTTTTTTGTTATTTTTGGTTTCAGGGTTTTCTTCCCCTAGCCAGATTGTTCGGTTTAGGCGCCGAAGATTCGCCGTCGCACTTCATATTTAGCTACTACTGTCCCGAGGTAGATAGATTGTGTGAGACTCGTTATGGACAGCAGCATTACCAGGGGGGACGACCTACAAGATTATATGTAGGTCCACCGCTAGACCGCGGCGGCAGTCTAACGATAGCGAGGACGTATATGAAGCACTTGTCGGTGCGTGCCTGTTAGCCTAGTTTCACACACCTAGGCGTACACTACTGGCAGCTTAGCATTTTTTAGGTGCGTATTCCCTGGCAGAGAATCCGCCCCACTAAAGCCTAACACCGACCCTCCCCCCCGTTATAAATATTTACAGAAGATTTTATTTTTTACTTTTTTAGTTTGTTTTCACTAGTCCGTTTTAATGTTTTTAGTCCGATTTTTTTTATAATAATTTAGTCTGTTTTAAAAACCTGTTTTCAAAAAAAGATTTTTTCATTAAAGTAGCAGATTTCTCATATTATATTCTGTGACTTTACCTAGTAATCTGCTGTACAGTTAAATCGCGAAAGACAGTGAGCGAACTGGCCAAAGCTTTAGGTTTAAGCTAAATTACTACCTTTATTTATAGTAATTACCTTTATTGATAAGTAGTAAATTTTACAAAAACGTCGTTTTTGGCATGTTCGCTCTGCTTGCTCGGCTCGCGCGTTTTTGGTCGCATTTTTTTGGTATCATTACAACTCGTAAACCTATATACTTGTGGTACAAGTTGATTTGGTCTGCGCAGAATCGCCTTGGTCAACTTGATATACAAAGCCACAAAAAAAAGCTTAATATGCAGCAGCCAATATATGAAATGACCTTCCTCTACTTTTTCGTAAATTGGGTAGCGTGGTAGTGTTTCGTAAACGACTCTGTGCCCCCTTTCTACCTGCTTTTGTGTCTTGCCATTTATGTAAATACCTACACTATTATTTTTATTAAAGAACCAACCTGTTTTCTTAAATTTATCTACACCCATGCTTTAAATCATCTATAAAGGGTTTTGAAACGGTTAGCTTCCTGCCAACATTACAATATCCGAGCGCGAGGATTGTCGCGCTCCTCTCCGCGCCTACGCCCGGCTATGACATTCAGTAAGTACAACATTATAACACTTGTTTGGATGATATGATAAGTGGCTCCGTGAGCTGTAGACCTCGCGATAAAATAAAATAAAATGTCGCCATGAAGTTTTCAAAACACACAGTAGGTACGTGAGTATTCGCAGCTAGATGGTGCTTCTAATTTTGATAATTTTTCAAAATGGGTTTAGTTTTTTTTATAAATTTGGAAAAATTGGCTTGACTAAACAGTTATATATAATTATCGAACCTACTCACAAAATTTCACCAGAATCGGTTGAGAAATGCGACCTGTAGAGGAGATCAAACAGCCGGAATGCTGGACTGAAATATGTTTTTTTACATATCTCCGTCATTTTAATAAATTACGAAAAATTGCCTCGACAAAAAAATTCTATATATTTATCAAACCTGCTCACAAATTTTCACCGGGATCGGTTGAGAAATGCGACGTGTAGAGGAGAACAGATAGCGCCGGAAATCCGGGCTGAAATATGATTTTTTTACATTATCTCCGACATTAAAAAAAAAACTGGCTTGACAAAAAAATCTATACAATTTTCGAACCTGCTCACAAAATTTCACGAGAATCGGTTGAGAAATGCGACCCGTAGAGGAGAACATACAGCGCTGGAAAACCGGACTGAAATAGGTTTTTTAACATATCTCCGCTATTTTGAAAAATTAAAAAAAAAGACGCGTGACGTCATTCAAGACGCCATGACAGTTTGGCCTTTTCGATGTCATTTTGAGTTCATTTCTTAAAACGCAAAATTCATATGTAAAATGACTTATTTTTCTTAAAATAATATATTTTTGGGGTAAAATAGATACTAAACTTTATTTTTAAACTATTTTCCAAATTTTGTCAACTATCCTATTATAATCTAAGTGATTTACGCACATTAGTGGTAACATAAATGAATCCGAATGTACATATAATTAATTTGTATTTTTTTTTTTCATTTTGTATTCATTAATTATGATACCATTATCATAAAATAGGCACGGCTGGCGGTCTTTGCTATGGATTAACATTTAAAACAAAATAATATGGATATAACCAGATAATCGGCTGAATATAACCTAACGAGCAAATCAGATTTATCTGAATTTATAAATTACATTTATAAATGTGCCGAATGTTGATATCTGCCTTCGAAGCACGAAACAGCTGAAGATATTAAAATTATGGTCATATCTGCAGCTGCTAAAGTTGTATTGTTGTATAACATGATTCTCAGATCGAACACTATAATAACCCTTTATTAAGGTCTATTGGGGTAATTTCGATATATTTTTGGATTAGTTGAGACTATGTTTTTATTTTAATTATTTATTAATATTTGTGCAAGTTTTAATAGATAGACAATAAAGTTTTATATTCTTGAGTATATGATAAACTATTTTCAATAAATTTATTCTTCTAATGTCACTGCATTCTGTTGAAAAAACCCTTTTTAAAAATAGTTTTTTTTTCCTTATGAGAGGTGTAATTCCGAAATACATTGGGGTAATTCCGAATGAAGCTCTAAAGTCGTCTTTGTGAGCTAAAACTTAAAGTTTTAATTGCATTTTCTATCGAGATTACCCAGTTATTAAAACCAAGAATAAAATCTATGTAGTTTACCTAAAACACATGTTTGCTCACTTTTATTTTCGGATTTACCCCTTGTAGTGTCCAGTGGTCCAGTGTCCACTGGTTCTATCGGATTTACCCCTCGGGGGTAATTCCGAAAAAAACACAAAATCGGTACCTAGCCTATTCTAACCTACACAAAAAAACGCTAAAAACGATTATCTATCGTTAAAAAAGACAATCATCATGATAACTTACCTAGATCCTGAGATACTGGCCACGGGGTAATTTCGATAGGCCAAAAAATGTAAAAACAGCAGTAGATTCATAAAATAACCTCTAGCACACAAACTTTCGGTCCGGGGTGCGTGACATGACTGACAAGCGATAGAAAAATAAAATGGCGACTTCATTAATGTTGCCAGACAAAAAAATAATGCCTATTTTGGTAGTCATTTATCATTTTCGGAATAGACCCATTTTTGGTTTTACCCCAATAAACCTTAATAGAAAAAAAATCAACTCACTCCTCATAGACCTTGTTCTGCGCCTCTTCATGGCTGCCCAGAAGCAGGAGTGCGTAGGCGATGACCAGCGCCGTGGTGTCGTTGCCAGCAATGGTTATGGAGTCGATGTGCTCGCGCAGCTCCTCGTTCGTGAACTTCATCTCTCGGTTCAGCAACAACTCTAGTAAATCCTTTTTGCCTAATAATTAAAGATAAAGATTTCATTAAATTCCACTCAAAAAGTTCGGTTACAAACCTCTTGGTTGAATCCTAATCTGTACGGTAGTACTCTATTCTGTGTCGTAATTATAATAACGGCGGAATAGAACAAAAATAGCTCTACATTGTGTGAAGTTTCTGAAGTGCGACATGGCCTGCATGCCACCATGGGAACCCAAAAAAATACCCTGTGGCCATGGTCATGGTCGCCTTCCTTCACATACAAGTTCTAAATGAGAGACACGAAAAATGTAAATGAAAATGTTAACTCTATAAAATGGGCAAGTGATGTAGAGAAATAATTTTACCTTCATTTTGTATTTCTCCTTTTTCAGACTGTTCTCTCTTTTTTGTGACTACCTGAAATTATATTTTAAAAGCATTTATGTTTTACTAACCACGGACTCATTAATAGTGTTAACGACATTGAATTAATAATTTATGAAAATCATCTAATTGACATGTTTTCATTTTTTACAAGGTACCTTAAATCGAAAACCATTCAAGGTTTTTCATTTTCTGACACCGTACATAATTTTTCGGCGTTTGATCAATTATTTAACGAAATATGTGGAAAAAACCCTGTATCATCGAGATAAAGGAATATTAAAAAATGAAACTCCTTTGCGTAAAAAAAGTTGTGTGATTTGAATGTATAAGTTTTCAAATTAATAATAAGATGACTCAAAATAAAAGTTTTGGAAAAGAAAAAAATTCGGGTGCTCTTGTTTTCATCAGTAATTTCTAAATAACAAATAAAACACAGGACAACAATTTTTAAAATGTAAGTACTACAAACTGTTGCGACAACAATGGTTGACTTTAAATTGTACCGACCTCATCCGTGAATTTGTGGGTGAGGTCGATGTTCTCCTTCTGTATTTTGGCATATTTTGTGAGTTTGAAGAGTGCGTCAGGTTGCAGCCACGCCTTGAACAGTCGCATGTTTATGATGGACATTACGCAGCTGCGTGCGCGCAGGTACGGTGTGTCCGGGTTATGTTGGACGTCCATTTTTTCACCCATTGCGGTTTCTGAAATAAAATTAATAAGTACAATCCAACTTTCAGACGATCCCTTTAAAGTTTGTTTAAACTTGTTTAAACGCAGCGACCACGCGGCAATGCGTTTTCCATAGTGATGTACAAGAATCGAGGCCTCCGAGTCCTTTTGTCTAGAGCTCGGAGTCGTTTTACAGGGCTCGCCTCGTTTGTATGGAGCTCGACGACTCGGTAGTCTTTTACATAGCTCGAGCCTTTTTCAGAGCTCGGCCGATTTCGAGGCATTTTCACGGCTTGAGCATTTTTGAGAGCTCGGTCGATCTCGAGGCTTTTTCACGGCTCGAGTCTTTTTCGGCGCACTATAGTTGTGATGGGATGCTGATGAATGAGGATAAGTAGAGCTAAAGCACAATAGATTAAGCATCTACGGTGCTCTTTATGACATAAGACATTTATCTTTTTTAGTTCTAATTTCTAGAGTCAGGGGCGCTATTTTTGAATCGCTCGACTCCAGTCGAGCGCTCGTTTCTACTAATTTTCGTTCGACATCTCATTGTTTTGAGTCATATGTCGAACGAAAATCAGTCGAAAAGAGCGCTCGACGCCAGCCGAGCGATTCAAAAATAGAGCCCCAGATTTGCAGGGCTCTGTGAGCTCGATAGGCTCGGCTTTAATATCTCCGTAAACAATAATATTGTCAATATTATTATTTACGGTCCTAAACCTATTAAAGTCCTAAACAAAAACTCTAAGCTTTTATGAGGCTTGCGTTCATTTTAAGAATCAAGCTTTTTTGAAGGCTCGAGCTCTTTCGATAGGTTCGAGCTCTTTTGAAGGCTCGACCTCTTTTGAAGCCTCGAGGTGTGGGTCAGAACCCGAGTGTAAGTTTTTCGTTCCAAATCATAAAACGTCACCAGAAAGTTAACCGAGTTAACGCAAACTTTAAAGTATGTGTGACACGCGCGAGTGTAGGCTATATCTCACCATTCGATAAACGTTTACGTTTGCTCACTTATCCGAAAGTTAAGTCATGATTTTTATGTTGTCAGCCCTGTCTTCAGATTCGGTTTTTTCTTTTTTATTCCCAAGAAAGACGGAGGTAAAAGATGCGGCCCTCTTACTACCTGCTTGCCATTCTTTCAAACACACAGAGAATACTTATATACCTACTATAGTTAACTTTCTATGGCTGGTGAGCAGTGGTTTGTTCTGAACATTTGATTCCTAAAAACAATAAAGAAATTGCATAAAATTGCATTTCAGATTAATTGTGAGTGCGTTCATTTCATTTTGGCGAGCTTCCATTGTTATTGGTGTTAAAAGTGTTAAAAGGTCTTAAACTAAATCGAAATAAGTAATAGTTTATGATAGGCCTCTGAAAGTGAATGAAGCCAAGTGCTACACAATTTTAAATATAGGTGAATTTAATGGAACAGTGAGTACCTACCTACCTATACTTCTTGTAGATATATTATATTCACTGTAAATAAATTCAAATAAAAATCATTGTTTTGTAAGATTGACTGGATAAAAGGAAGGTCTAAAAAATAAAATATAAATAGTCATTTGCTTGCGTAGGTGATTACAATTCGTCTTGAATTTCAGTGATCGCTAACATCCTCCAAACAAAAAATATCTAGTAGCCATAATAAATTAATAAACACTTCAAAATATCCTTGCAAAACACTGAAACGCTCGATCTCACTAGCGAATCAACAAGTGAGTTACTTAACTACTACGTTTGCGTTAGTTAACTATTCGAACTGTCAAACTTGTCAATTACACTCACAAAAGCACCCAAAAACCAAATTCGGATAGCAAAACGCGCTCGATGCGTTTAAAAACGGATCGACCTACGTTTTGAGCAAACTTACACTCACGAGTATTGGTTCATCCTCTCGCCGCATGGCGGAGCTGTACTTTCCCCATACAAAAGTTGCTCGAAACGTAAACGCTGTAGTTACGTTTTTTCTTTGTGCAAAACTTACACTCGGGACTCTGTTCGTGTCTCGGCTAGGCTCGGGTTCACAAGCCTACTGAGCTCACCGAGTCCTGCCAATACGCGTCGAGGCTTCAAAGAACTCGACGCCTCGAGGTTTGTACATCACTAGTTTTTCATAGTTCCACCATAAGAATAAATAAAAACTAAAATAATGATTTCAAATCAAAGAAAAACTTATATTTTAGCAATATTGTCTTAAGACGTAAGCAATATTTAAGAGTACGACGTGAAGGGGGAAGTAGGCATATAAATGGCGGCGTTTGGGACTCGGACAAAGAAGAGTCCGTTCTTCCCAGTTTTATTATTTCCACTTTTTTCAAGGCATGCTTACCAAACACAATGTCCAGCATACACGAGGTGACGTACTGGTAGATATCGAACTCAGGTTTCCCGACTTGCTCCTGCAGCCTTTGTACCAGCACAGACGACTGTTCCGCGAACACGGGCAGGTACTCCTCGATTATGCGGTTGTGGAATATCGGAAGTAGCACCCGTCGATGGGCCTTCCATAACTCCACTGGAATGTTACTTTGGGTTAGATAAGAGTAAAAAAAAAACTATTGCAACCAACAAGATCAGTGATGAGAGAGAATGAGAGAATGTGGAAACAACGACTGCACCATACCTAATCCTGACCATATATAAAAGGTGACCGTTTTTTCTTTAACATACAGTACGAGACAAATATCTTGAAATCGGGTGGGGATTGCGCGGAACGCGTATTTTGGGCATGCGTATAGCGGTGAGATACGCCGACGGCGGCGGCGAGAGAGGGGCGCGCGCTATTGGTCGATCACAAGAGCACATGCGCGAACTTATCCCTACTCTGTCGAAAAAATTTCAAGATATATGCCTCGTACTGTACAGGCGTTCGAATAGAAACCCAAGAATTTAGGGATTTCAGGAAATAAATTCAGCACACGTTAATATGGTTACAAAGGAATGTTCTGGCAGTTGAAACTAAATATTAACATTAATGGCTACGTGTATTTGCTCTATCTATAGATATCAATACCTAGCATGTGGGTACTAAATGTGTGAATTGACAACTCACAACGTTTAACCAACATTAATGTACAACCATTGTACAACAATCATTTGCATTATAACAGTGGCATGATTTTTGCTATGTTCATATTTTGTTTTATCTTATTTATTGATAAATCAACCATTACGACACAGATAAAGTAACAATGGCATAAATTTAACAGGATTCTACTTAATATCGCTTACATAAAAGAAGAAACAATAAAAAATCGATATAATGAAGAGCAAAATGAAATTTATTGACTGCTCATTTTGATCTATTTGACATTAAGGAAAGATAATACTTTTAGTGTAAAATGTATGGTGTTTCACACATTTACTATTATGCTGAATGCTAGATGACAAAATGATAAAGATGCTGCTAATTTGCGGAAGGAAAATGCTATGAAAATGATAACCGACCGCGTTGATAGAATGCGTTTATTGCACTGCTACATTTTTACAATACTCGTAATAATTTAGGCCAGCAGAAATGCTTGCTTGCAATTCACAATAACCGATCGATGCTTATACAATATTTTAAATGATTTTATATATTTACATGTACGATGACTCGTACATCTTGGCCTCTCAAGAGAAAGAGAGTTATCTGCTAACTTAAAGTTAATACTATTATATTGCAAAAATGATTATGTAAATGCTGATAATGATGAACTACAAAATAATAATGATAATGTGATTATGATGATCTGTGCTTGATTTTACAATTGGTATCTTATAAATTTCATTGTACTTACAAAGCTTAAATAATGCTACAAAATGTCATATTAAATACATGTTATAAAAGTTTTCCATTACAAATGAATATAATAATGAAATTGCTACAACTAAAATTGTCTCTGTCCAATTGTCTATTATTTTTACACTTCACTATTTGCTTTGGGTACCTCGAATTTGGCAGGTCGTAACACTATAGGCCGGCCACTATATCCGGCCACTATATCCGGCTCGAAGGACCAATGTAAAATGTATGGTGTTTCACACATTTACTATTATGCTGAATGCTAGATGATAAAATGATAAAGATGCTGCTAATTTGCGGAAGGAAAATGCTATGAAAATGATAACCGACCGCGTTGATAGAATGCGTTTATTGCACTGCTACATTTTTACAAAACTCGTAATAATTTAGGCCAGCAGAAATGCTTGCTTGCAATTCACAATAACCGATCGATGCTTATACAATATTTTAAATGATTTTATATATTTACATGTACGATGACTCGTACATTTAGCATCACTGTCAATGTTGCTATAACGCACTGAAACGCTGAAAATCTACAGATTGCGATTAACTAAAAATAAATTATATAAGTATACATACCTAATATAAATCTATAATATGCTACTTATCTATATGTTACTTGGTATGTGCGTATATAAAAGTGACTGCTGTGATGTAACTAAGCTACGGAACTGAAGTACAATTTCAATTCTTCATGTCTTAGTGATTACTTTTTTGCGGTTAGCCTCGGAACCACTTCGGTTATAGAAATAATACACATCAACTTTGTCTAAGGTATTTTTTTCATACAAACGAGGTAACTTTGAAGCCTTGGTTTCCTGCCAGGAATGAACCGTGCTGTGATCTGATGATGGCTAGTGAATGGAGGAGATTCAGATCGCCATACTCACCCAACTGATCAGCCCCCCTACTCAAATGGCCAACTTTCTATTCGTTTGAACTCTACGCTTACTTTTAAAGCTTTAAAATAAGCCGTAAACTACAAAATTACGTGCCGTAAGTTTGTGATGTGATTTATGTGATTTACATAAGATTGCGACATGTGATTTAATGGTCTTTTGCTCATATTTAAACTTTAAAAGTAAGCGTAGCGTTCAAACGAATTGAAAGTTGGCCATTTGAGTAGGGGGGCTGATCAGTATTCTAAAAGATTTAAGGACATGTTTAAAAAAACTGCGAAAATAGCATTAAAATGTATGGAAATCCTCTGAACCTTCGATCTTTTAGAATGCTGATCAGATTAGTTGGGTGTGTATATAATGATCTGAATCTTCTTTATTCACTCCCTGGATAGCCATCATCAGATCACAGCACGATACATCCCTTGCAGAAAACCAAAAGGCTTCAAAGTTACAGCGTTTGTATGAAATAAACACCTGTATCCCTAGACAAAGTTGATGAGTATATAAATTCTGGGGTTATGAGAAATATTAGATTAATGATAATAATCATCTATATAAACTGTTATAAGGGCAGAACGATGATGATTTATAATCATGATAATGATCATAAAATACCTTATTTCCTATATTACCAACCTGGTGCAACGAATAGTCCATTTCCTAACCATGTCTGTAGGAATTTGTACGAAGCGTCTTTTTCCAAACAATTTTCCAAAATTATCTGGACGTCTTCCGGATTTAATGTAACTGAAAAGAAAATATTAAAAAGTTATAAAATTTAAACACTGATCCCACCACCACGACAAAATATCGCAATTGATAAGATCTGATAAATAAACTTTTTAATAATTATAAGGCAGCCATTACATGGTCATGCAAGCGTCAGTTAAATTCCATCAGTCATGAATTACGTTTGACTGATTGACTGATGGAAAGGCACCCATTACACGGTAGGTTTTGATGTCAGTTTAACCACAGTCACGGGCTGTGACTGACGATTAACCTACCGTGTAATGTAGTGACTGATCGTTGCATGATATCATTTGTTCTTTCCATCAGTCAAGCAGTCAAACGTAATTCATGACTGATGGAATTTGACTGACGCTTGCATGACCATGTAATGGCTGAACAAATCACATCATGCAACCATCAGTCACTACATTACACGGTGGGTTAATCGTCAGTCACAGCCCGTGACTGTGGTTAAACTGACAGCAAAACCTACCGTGTAATGGATGCCTAAGAATATATTAAAAATATGTTTATTAGTAGGATAATAAATGATAGTGTTATACATTTAAATATGTTTATTCAGGTATAATTATGTATATCATAACGTTACACACAAAATTGAGATATTGAATGTTCTTATAGGTCTAAAGCTCTGCATAGCAGTTGTTAAATATTTGCTCTTTAACGATTATCCTTACTAATATTATAAATGCGAAAGTCCGTTTGTTTGTTTGTTTGTTACGCCTTCATGCCTTAACTACTGAACCGATCATCATGAAATTTTGCATACACGTTGTCACGGATACCGAGAAGGACATAGGGTACCTTTCATCCCGAAAAAAAGTTATGTTCCCGAGGGATAGCAAAAAAACTTTTCACGCAGACGAAGTCGCGGGCGAAAGCTAGTTCAGTATAAATAAGAAGAAATTCTATTAACTCTAGATTCTAGATAATTAATATTTTTAATGCCTCTTGTGTTATTTGGTCAACGGCTATACATACAATAAATAGATCCCACCAAAAACATTTTTCATGTACCTATAATGTTGCCAAGCCTTCCATATGGCTCGCACTGTCAAAAAGTTATCAGACATCGCATGTAGAACCAAGCTTCTAACTCTACAAGTCCTAACTTAAAAAACCCTACACCTTAGTCAAAACATGTGGCTTTGACGTTCGGTTTCGTTACTACAAGAACTAATCCTCTTGTGTTCTTTGGTCAACGATATATAGAATAATAGATGGTTACAAATCTTTGAATATTAGATGGTCTTGATTTATATTACTATTTCTATGGCTGACACTGACGAGGTGATTGTGTCGGCTTTGAAAAGGCAATTCCATAAAACTGCAATTTATTACTGATTAGTTATTAGCAAACAAACGAATTATTTATTTATTTTTCAATAGCTGATATGATGATTTATTTTCATAATACCTAGCCAGTTTTTTCAATGTTATGAATCCTTTGATGGTGTCTAAAAAAACCTACTGCAAAAACTTGAATTTTTTAGTCTAATCTAAATTTTCAAACCTAACCAAGACTATTACTTTAATAATCACAGTTATTAAGAAATAATTTTCCGATCAAAATAACAGTACTTATTAATTCATTTTATTATATTTTAGTACATCGTTTTATTGTTTCTCCCTAAATGAGAGCAAAGCACGAAGCAAATCTCGGATGTGATAGTAGGTAAGTATTAATTAACGGCCCGTTATGTTTAAATCAAAGTCAAGTTCATGCACCGACCTCTGATGCAACTGAACTAGAATTAAAAGAATTCTATGATCAAATACAGGAATCTCTTAAACATTGCAGTAATAACCTTATAGTCATGGGTGACTTTAACGCCCGAGTCGGTCAAAAAATGAAAGGCGAAGACAGAATATTGGGAAACTCATGCTTCGGAAAAAGAGACAAGAGAGGTGGTACTCTGCTCCAATTATGCTGGGAAAATGATTTATTCGTCATTAATAGTCTATTCAAAAAGAAAAGCAAGAATCTTTGGACGTGGCTTTCCCCGAAAAAACGTAAAAGTCAGATAGATTACATACTGTCAAATATAAGAAACAAAATAACTAATATTGAAGTGATAAGCAATCTATCGTTCCCGAGCGACCACCGACTTGTGAGAAGTACTCTATTGTTAACCAATACAAAAAAATCTAGAGCCACATACAGAAGTAATAAATTTTCACTAAAAACTATAGACGAACAAGAGACATATGTTGAAGCTTTAAAAATAAATATTCAAAGTATAAAACTAGAAGAAAATGAGGATGTAGAGACGTACTATGAGAAAATTAAACAAGCAATCGATAAAAGTCTAAAATCTATAGGTAACAACAATACAAATAGAAAACGACACTACATTATTTCAGACAGCACAAAAAACCTCATTAAAAGAAGAAACGAATTAATTTATAAAAAACAATTAACACCAGAAGAGAAAAATGAGAAAAGTTATTTATTTAAAAACATTCACAAAATTATCAGAAAGGAGTATCAGAACTACAGATTAACAACAATAGAAAAACATCTGAAGAAGTCAGGAAGTGTGAAAAAAGGTTTGAAAGAATTAACAACTTCTAAAAAGTGGATACCATCTTTGAAAAAGAACTCTACCAGCAAGAAGGAAATATTGTCCAGGTCGGGAATAATAAAAGCAGCCACTGAATTTTATAAAGATCTCTACGCTTGTAAAATACCATCCAGTATAGAAACTCTACCAACACAGAAAAATGATACTGCAATACAAAGATTCTCTGCTGAAGAAATTTTTACTAAGATAAATTCTCTAAAGAAAGAAAAAAGTAGTGGTCCAGACGGGATATCAAACGCAGCTATTCTAACAGCAAAAACTCTCCTAGTAGAACCTTTAACCACCCTGTTCAATAAAATATTAGACGACAGAAAAATCCCCACTGAATGGGCAAAATCAGACATAGTGCTGCTCTACAAGAAAGGAAACCCTAATGATATTAGCAACTATCGACCAATTAGCTTACAATCGACTCTCTACAAGCTGTTTGCTTCTTGCCTAGAAGAACGCCTTGCAAAATACACCGAAAAGCATCAGCCAGTAGAGCAAGCAGGATTTAGAAGATCATACTCAACTATAGACCACATCCACTCATTGGATCTAATTGTAGAGAAATACCAGGAAATGAAACGCCCGCTCTACCTAGCGTTCATTGACTACGCTAAGGCATTTGACTCTATATCCCATATCAGCATGTGGAGAGCCTTACAGGAATGCGATGTACCACCAGAGGCTATAGAGCTCATACAAGACATATACAAGAAAAGCACAAGTAGAGTAATACTAGACAAAACAGGCACTGAAATCAATATATGTAGAGGCGTTCGTCAAGGCGACCCCCTCTCTCCCAGAATTTTTATCACCGTTCTCCAAAACATCATGAAAACACTAAAGTGGGAAAACAAAGGCATAAACATCAATGGTCAATTTTTGAGTAATCTCAGGTTTGCAGATGATATCGTACTCTTCGCAGAAAATTCATCACAATTAGAATTAATGATAAACGAAATTAACCGTGTCAGCAATGAAATTGGCCTAGACCTAAACACAATGAAAACAAAAATTATGACAAACAGCACCAAGTCACCAATACACGTTAGTGGTGTCTTACTAGAATATGTCCAAGAATACACATATCTAGGCAAACAGATATCATTTAAAAAATGTAGACACCAAGATGAGTTAATGAGACGTGTAAACATGGCCTGGAATAAATTTTGGAGCTTCAAAGAAATTCTAAAGTCAAATACTTCAATAAAACTAAAGAAAATGGTAATAGACTCTTGTATCTTACCTTGCCTCACATATGCATCCCAAACATGGATTTTCAATAAACAAACTAGGAACAAAATATCAACCACCCAAAGAGCCATGGAACGGAGCATTCTGAATCTAAAATTGAGACACAAAAAGAGAAGTACAGACATAAGAAAAACAACAAAGTTGATTGACGCTCTAGAACACTGCAAAAGACTCAAATGGAAGTGGGCAGGACATATTGCACGGATGAAAGAGGATAGGTGGGCCAAAAAGATAGTGTCATGGAAGGGACCCGTCGGCAAGAGAAACAGAGGCAGACCGGCGGAGAGATGGCTCGATGAAATTTTAAAAGTAGCGGGAAAAGACTGGACAGACAAAGCAAACAATAGAGCTACGTGGAAAAAAATGGAGGAGGCCTTCACTCTATAGAGAGGTCCTTAATAAACAAATAAATAATAACTCAAGCAAATGTATTTAGACATAAAAAAAAAGAAATATTTAAATCAACAAGCAAATGTATTTAGACATAAAAAAAAAGAAATATTTAAATCAATTCTATTTTAATTAATTAATAAATTGCATGATCTATAATTATAATTTTGTTAATGTATTGTTATTTTATTAAGGAAATAAAAAGGCTTAATTATTATTATTAATTATTATTATTATGTTTAAATCAGTTTGGTTGGAGGGAATATGTTATGTATAGCTTGGCCTGTCACAGCAGATTGTCTGCATAATCTCTGAATATTATTTTAATTTAGCTGAATATAGGAAATAGAATATATAATTAAACTTCGCCTAACACTTCACGTCATTCATTCATATTAAGTTAGTTGAATTTACCTTTGTATAAGTTTAAAAAAAACCGGCCAAGTGTGAGTCGGACTCGCGCACGAAGGGTTCCGTACCAAAAAAGGCAAAAAATCACGTTTTTTGTATGGGAGCCTCCCTTAAATACCTATTTATTTATTTACATAATGAGGGGTATTAAAACATGAGTGTGTGTTTAAAAACCGAGCCGTAGGCGAGGTTTTTAATAGTATCACACGAGTGTTTTAATACCTAGTTATGTGCAGTTTCATACACTACTTTATCTACTCTCATACAATTATTGTGATTGAACCTACAAAATAAAATATCAATGATAAAAAGAGTAGGTAGTTTGCTTTAGGTAGGTAGGTTGTACCAAATATTTAGAAACTCTACGTACTTACCTTGGGTAAATATTACGTTTCTCCGTCGCCGCATCTAAAATATCTACTCACTCACTAACTACTATCAGATATTTTTAAGCAAAAGTAAAAATTCAAATCTAAAAAATGGCGCGTTTTCTATTAGAAAAAATAATAATGAGATGACTGCATTCCAGCAGAGTAATCGTTACGCTAAGTCATCGATCACCATAGAGTACATTTTAATCATGGAAAGTATATGAGAATTTTATTGTTTTTTTTTAATATCGCGGCATTGCCATCTTCTTGGATTTGCCCTGTATCGTAATGACAAAAAAAGTTATTTTATAGCATACTTTAGTTAACGAAGGTATGTTATAAAATAACTTTTTAATTTTATTTCGGTATTGCGTGTATAAAGTATGTCAATATGAATTCGTTTTGAAATTCATAATTCGAATTTTACGATATGAGAGTAGATAAAAGATTTTATCTACACCCATGCTTTAAATCCTCTGTACTCGTAAAGGGTTCTGAGTTCTGAAACAGTTAGCTTACTGCTTTCATTACAATATCCCGAGCGAGAGCTGGTTCCGCTGCGCCGCGCGCCCACGCGCGAGCTTTGCATTATGAAATTCAGTACAACATTATAACACTCTTGCGGATAACATAATGACGAGGAGGGGGAGGAAAGTCAAAGTCAAAAACAAAGTCAAAGTCAAAACCTTTATAGAGGACACATATCATGGGCGTAGATAAATATAATGGGTGTTTTTAATCCATATAAATTAAAATATTGTTTGTTTCCCAAATAAAAATAAAAAATGAGCGTAGATAATAGTACATTATGAGACAAGTAAGCTTAGGTTGCTCATTGCACACAAGGCTGTGGGTTGCAGCCCGAGCCGTAGGCGAGGGCGTAACTCAGCCGAGTGTGCCATGAGCAAAAGCTCACGAGTTTCATACGACGTTTTTCAACACATTTGCGAGGAAAATACAAAGTAATTTACCATACAGCAACAAATTCGACAAAAACAAAATATGACAATTATGGGAAAAGGCGCCTAGGTTTTTTTTTGTTTTTTTCACACGCCCAATGCAAGAATATTTTGTGCACAAAGGGGTGAGTGAGCATACAGCCTACTTCAAAATTATAATTTTAAGTGATAAAATGCAAATATTTTAATATTTTATAACAAAATATTGTGAATTATGAATAATTTGATAATAATAAATATTTGTTTGACACATTTATTTATTTCAAAAATGAATATGAAATGTCAGCAGCTTAAAAGGTCTTTGTTGTTACTAAAAAAAATAACTGTATTAAATCGAGAATGCTCTGTTTACTCGCATAGAACTTGCAGTGAGGTACTAATTTAACTTTGTAGGGATAATTCTATAACAAACTAATGTTTTATATATTATTGCACGCGTTTGTTATAGCTCGGTTTATGGCCCTAAAAGCGATGTATTAGGGCTCACTTTACGAGCAAGTGTGTTGAAAAGTCTTGTATGCAACTGTATATAATTAGGTATTAAAACACTTAAGTGATACAATGTTTTAATACCCCTTAGTACAGATGCACAAATAACTATAAAAGATTAGCGTTCATTGTTGTTATATAAATTAGGACAATGTTAGTATGGAAAATACAAATTCCTTAAAATTCTACAAAATGGCAATTTTATACTACCTAATACACCCTACCTAACTAATATAAATAGGTGTAAAACTTACCAATATAAAGCGATGGGCCGATCCAAACTTGGCTCATGCCACCAGACGAATCCACTAATTCAGCCAACTCTTTTATATTACTTAACAACTCTGAAAATTACATACAAAATTAAGCTCTACTTTTTCATAACAATTTAATTAGAATTGAATCGTAAAACGATCTCAATCTCACTTTCTGGCCCGCCTATGAACCAGTGGGTGTGACCCAAAATTGGCAAATGCCCGACAGAGGGGAGAACTTCCGAAATGTCGTACAATGGCTTCCGCATGCGCCGGAACTTTATATAATATATTGCAGCAAACAAAAATACAAGGACCACCACTATCATTGTGTCAAGATCTGATGACCACGTATCTTAACAAATACCAAACGGTTACTGTCAAGTATTGTGATAACCAGTCGCTTTATTACCACTTAGACATTCTGAGTCGAGCGTTACGGATTGAAAAGTGCGAATAAGTGTTGACGGAGACAAACGTGTGACGGTTACGTAGAACTAGGCATAAGTACGCCTATATTGTTTACATTGTGTTTATAATGTACATGTTGGAGATGACACTAACGTCTAACGTCATGAAAAATTTCGCGTCATCTCTATTTTGGAAAAATTCGTCGGTGGGATGTGAATTAAAATCTGTTAGCAAATACACCAAAAATATTATTGATGTAACTACGTACCTATTAGGTTTAAATATAAGTACCTAATACTAAGTTATGAGTAAAAGCAAACAATAGTTTTCCTTTATCTTTTTTGTGAGTAAAGTATAGTATTAAATTTACAACACGATGCCATTTGTTCAACTTAAAACATAATGCATCTACCTCTACGTAACGTACTGCTCTTAAACTGCAATAAAATTGTTATTTGCATTATAAGTGCAGTACGGCGTACATACGCACGCCCAATGCAAGTTAGAAATATCCTTCTAGCTAGAAAAATCCCTGAGGAATTTTGACAAAAGACTGATATCGCATGCAAACGAAAAATACTCGGTTTCATTTGTCTTATTTAGCTAGGTCCGAGCGTGATATTTTATTTTTAACACGTTTTTACCTATAAGTTGCTTTTTCTTCCTTTTCCTGGGTTCATTTAACTATTAAGAAGCAATGCATTAAGTAAAATTAATCAAAAACTTCACCCCGTAGTCGAAGAGCTGTCTTTTTTACACGACTGCCCAAAGCAAAAAGAGTGTATATGTGTTCAGGGTTCATGTATGTTTGTGGGTATGTGAGTTTCTTTATCCCACCATAACTTCGAAATGGCCCAACAGATTTTGATGTATGGGGTATTGTTAGAATCCTTACATTCATTCCGAGTGACACTGGCTATATTTTTTCTGAAAATAGTTAATATGGCGACTGTATGACGCCATTTTCAAATGTGAAAAAAAAAATTTTTCTTCAATGATTACAATATGGGCATCCAATGAAAAGCCTTAATGAACACATTTCAAAAATATATAATTTGTCATTAAAATGTGTGAAATAAAAATAAATAAAAAAAAAAAACCGGCCAAGTGCGTGTCGGGCCACACGCCATAGGGTTCCGTAGTTACCTTATACCATACCATATTTAATACCACCTATAATTTTTCGTCTGTAAAAAAACTTTGTTTTTTACAGTGTTGGTATGAATGACAAAGTTATATTTGCGGTTTTGGAAAATGTGCTATATCTCAAAAACTAATTACTATATCTCGTTCAAAACAATTTTGGTTGAAAGTGTTTATTAAGATCTACAGCATATATTTTTTTTAGATTTTTCACTCTCTTATTTCAAAAGTTAAAGGGGGGGGACACACGTTTTACCACTTTGGCGGTGAATATCTTTCAAACGGTTGACTTTGAGAAAAAGTTGTCTTAGAAACCTCAATGTCATTTTTAAAGACCTATCTATAGACACCCAACACGTGTTGGTTTGAAGAAAAAAATTTTTTTCAGTTTCAGTTCCATGTATGGGGAGCCCCCCCTTAATCTTTTATTTTTCTTATTTTTGTATTAAATTCGTTAAGTGGTTAACAGAATACATCTACCTACCAAGTTTCAACTGTGTAGTCTTAATACTTTCGGAATAAAGTGGCTGTGACATACGGACAGACAGACAGACAGACATGACGAATCTATAAGGGTTCCGTTTTTTGCCATTCAGGCTACGGAACCCTAAAAACACGACTGCCCTGCTAAAAACAAACTAATTAAAAAAACAAAAAACCGACTTCAAAAAACCTACCTCTAAAAAGCAAGAAATAATATTCGTAATAATAAAAACACACACAATCTGATCACGCCAGATCGCGCCAGACCGCGCCAGATTGACAGAGATTGATTGTGTAACGTTGTTTGTGATCTGTTTCAATCTGGCGCGGTCTGGCGTGATCAGATTGTGCTGGATTGTCAATCTACGTCAATCTGGCTTGGTCTGGCTTAGGGTTGGCACCTTTTTTTCGAGGTAATAGTATTATTTTCAAAACATTTAAACATATTATAGTACTTACTTTTGGAGCCCGCGACTACATCCACGTGGGTGGACATTCGAAAAATAATTAAACAACAAAAATACAAACGAATAGAGAACTTGAAGTCTGCTCATCGCAATCTACTGCTATCCGATACATGTTTTTTTTAAGGCTGAACTGATTAAGATGAAATTTAGGGCACAGTTTATTAGCCTAGATTAAAACATTAGTAGGTGGTTATTGGGCATTCTACCCCATCTCCGCTCGTTCGGGCTACCGCCCTCACTCACTACGATGTGGTAAAATGCCCAATAACCACCACATTAATGACATTAACATGCCTTTGTTGTTGAATGTATTTTAATATCAACCCGCACCACCTAGCTGGTCGGCTGGAAGCTCCATGGTAAGTAACTTCCTGCAAGCCCATGGTAAGATCATGCACCGAACAGACTCCTAACCGGTGTCGGCTGAGGGAATCATGGTAAATTCTCTCTGCGAGCCCGTGGTAAGATCACGCACCGATCACCACCTAAACTGTTCGACTGGAAGCCCCATGGTTAGTAACTTCCTGCAAGCCCATGGTAAGATCATGCACCGAACAGACTCCTAACCGGTGTCGGCTGAGAGAACCATGGTAAGTATCTCTCTGCAAGCCCGTGGTAAGATCACGCACCGATCACCACCTAAACTGTTCAGCTGGAAGCCCCATGGCAAGTAACTTCCTGCAAGCCCATGGTAAGATCATGCACCGAACAGACTCCTAACCGGTGTTGGCTGAGAGAACCGTGGTAAGTAACTCTCTGCGAGCCTGTGGTAAGATCACGCACCGATCACCACCTAAACTGTTCAGCTGGAAGCCCCATGGTAAGTAACTTCCTGCAAGCCCATGGTAAGATCATGCACCGAACAGACTCCTAAGTCCTAACCGGTGTCGGCTGAGAGACCCGCGGTAAGTAACTCTCTGCGAGCCTGTGGTAAGATCACGCACCGATCACCACCTAAACTGTTCGGCTGGAAGCCCCGTGGTAAGTAACTTCCTGCAAGCCCATGGTAAGATCATGCACCGAACAGACTCCTAAGTCCTAACCGGTGTCGGCTGAGAGACCCGCGGTAAGTAACTCTCTGCGAGCCTGTGGTAAGATCACGCACCGATCACCACCTAAACTGTTCGGCTGGAAGCCCCGTGGTAAGTAACTTCCTGCAAGCCCATGGTAAGATCATGCACCGAACGGACTCCTAACCGGTGTCGGCTGAGAGACCCGTGGTAAGTATCTCTCTGCGAGCCCGTGGTAAGATCACGCACCGAGCACCACCTAGCTGTTCGGCTGGAAGCCCTATGGTAAGTAACTTCCTGCAAGCCTATGGTAAGATCATGCACCGAACAGACTCCTAACCGGTGTCGGCTGAGAGACCCGTGGTAAGTATCTCTCTGCGAGCCCGTGGCAAGATCACGCACCGATCACCATCTAAACTGTTCGGCTGGAAGCCCCATGGTAAGTAACGTCCTGCAAGCCCATGGTAAGATCATGCACCGAACAGACTCCTAACCGGTGTCGGCTGAGAGAACCATGGTAAGTATCTCTCTGCGAGCCCGTGGTAAGATCACGCACCGATCACCACCTAAACTATTCGGTTGGAAGCCCCATGGTAAGTAACTTCCTGCAAGCCCATGGTAAGATCATGCACCGAACAGATTCCTAACCGGTGTCGGCTGAGAGAACCGTGGTAAGTATCTCTCTGCGAGCCCATGGTAAGATCACGCACCGAGCACCACCTAGCTGTTCGGCTGGAAGCCCCCATGGTAAGTAACTTCCTGCAAGCCCATGGTAAGATCATGCACCGAACAGACTCCTAACCGGTGTCGGCTGAGAGAACCATGGTAAGTATCTCTCTGCGAGCCCGTGGTAAGATCACGCACCGATCACCACCTAAACTGTTCGGCTGGAAGTCCCATGGTAAGTAACTTCCTGCAAGCCCATGGTAAGATCATGCACCGAACAGACTCCTAACCAGTGTCGGCTGAGAGAACCATGGTAAGTATCTCTCTGCGAGCCCGTGGTAAGATCACGCACCGATCACCACCTAAACTGTTCGGCTGGAAGCCCCATGGTAAGTAACTTCCTGCAAGCCCATGGTAAGATCATGCACCGAACAGACTCCTAACCGGTGTCGGCTGAGAGAACCATGGTAAGTATCTCTCTGCGAGCCCGTGGTAAGATCACGCACCGATCACCACCTAAACTGTTCGGTTGGAAGCCCCATGGTAAGCAACTTCCTGCAAGCCCATGGTAAGATCATGCACCGAACAGACTCCTAATCAGTGTCGGTTGAGAGAACCATGGTAAGTATCTCTCTGCGAGCCCGTGGTAAGATCACGCACCGACCTACCTATTCAAACTAAGCTGAGCTAACTATCGAAATAACTACTAAGTGTTACCTTTTGCATAACCTTATTTACCTTAGCTATCACAAACTCATATGTAAATAAATTTGTGGTAGCTGTACCATACCAAGAAAAACGAATACCTCAGCTATCAATGATAGCTTACAAAATTACCTCAGCCACCACATACTCGTACGTATTTGGTGACCTACATTTTTGGGATAGGATGGATGGGTGGGTGGTGATGTAAGTATTTATTAATAAATTTTACTTTTTAGTACAAAGAAATGAAGTGGTTTCTTCCTTATGTTCATATAGACAGAGCTGATCAGTGGAATATCCTGGAAAAATAGATAACAATGTGTGAAAATTCAAGTTATAAAGAAATAACACTGTCATAATTCTATTTTTTACACCAGTTTTATAAACTAATACTTACATACAAAACTTCCATTTTTATCTTCAGACAGAGGTACCAGAGAATGTTTTTTAAGAACCTGGAAATAAAAAAATACTTTAAATATGTTTTTAATTAGGTATTATATTTTTTATCATTTACTGAGTACCTACTTTGTAAAATTAAGTCAACAGATCGCCTTTAAAAAGTTATTTGTTAGACATTTCTTATTTTCAAGGTACATATTACTGAAAAAATACCTATAACTTTTAATTTTCTAAGAATGTAAAGTTACAAAAATCTACATGGCGTTAATACCTACACCAACCTTCAAAACTTACTACTTACCACACTTTTAACATTAAATAACTTTTAAAATAGGTACTTACATAAGATATAATTTGGAAAAAAAGGATTACAAAGGTAATTTAATTTTTTTACTTGCTATAAGTTATAGTATAAGTAGAAAGAAAATCTGATTTTATAAGCATGGTACTAAGTTTTGAAGGCCAATGTAGTTTTAAATGTTTCTAGAGAAAAATAACTGTGGGAAGAAATAAAAAAAGAAATATTTCAATTACTTACATCAATTTCTGCTTTTTCACTTTCTAAATAGTTTATAATTCATTCACTTATTACACTTTTTAAAATAATTTACTGCAAAGAGTGGTATGAAGCGGTGAGGAGCACTCGCCGGTGTTTCGTGAGAAATGGTTGCGAACGTGGGAACAGGAATATGAGCCCACGCTTGTATGACGTGCTCATGATACTCCAAGAGCAATAATACACTTATTTCACGTTACAGTACAATGTAGTAATTTGTAATACCTATAAATTTATAAGAGCAAAGAAAAGAAAATTTCATAATTATAAAATAAAGTACCTATTTATATGGAAAAAAGTAAAAAAATAATTAATAATATTATTTAGATCGAGTTAATTACTAATAATAATTGGTATTTTATGATTTGTATTGTTGTACCTATATTTTTTTCTAATGATTAACCATCGAGAAAATAATTTAGTAAATATTACTATTAATGGTTTCTGATTTTAAAACTAGATACATACTAGGAATTATTGTTCTTGTAGAAGAAATTTTAGTCTAGATCAATATTGTAAATACTTTTCATCCCGATCTAGGACTATACTAGTGATGTTTAAAATGCATCGATTAGTCGGAAATGTTATCGCTTCACCAATTATTCAATTGTTTGTATTGTTATGTAGTTTTATACTGTAATATTTACATAGGACATAATATTTTATATCGCTGAATTAACTAAAAACAACATTCCATTATGTTTCAACCATTTCGCTTCAAAATTACTTTGTCGCTAGTGACAAATTCATATATGGTTATAGATGACAATGTAATAAACTTTCAATCAGTTGTAATAATAACTAGTTAATAATCACATTTATTAATATCTTTATAAAACATATATTTTTCATGGTTAACAGATCGATTACGATTATTATTCGCATTGTAGTTTTGTTTTTACTGGAACGTCTCTACAGATATAATAAGCTAAGTCGTCAATTTTGCAAGCAGTGGATATGATTTAATTACAAAGCGGTTTCAACAAACAAATATGTGTACAAATACAAAATGTCGTATGAAACAATAAACATCAAGCAATAAATTTAATATTTTCATACTAGTTTCTTGTTTCTAAGGTTTAAAATTTCAAACGACTGAAAAATATATTTTTATTTGTAACATGCCGTCATATTTACAGGAAAAATATAGCGAATAGTCCCGGATATGTCTATAAGTTCTTATTATTAAAATTATGCTTTAAAATACCAGAAATAACTTTTAGTTTAATTTTCAATTGTAATGATTCAAATCAAATCAAATCAAATCATTTTATTCACAAAAAACAGAGTGCATACAGTTGTTATTGGTTACATTCCGGTTCTCTGCCTTGCCATAGAAAAGGCATGTGAAATTTCAATTTAGAGTAGTAAATTAAATACGATTAAACAAATTAAAATTACATGCGATGAGAATAAATCATTTTATGTCAATTTTTGAATTTAGAAATTCTTCAATTGTATAGAAACATTTATTTTTTAACCATGTTTGTAACTTTTTTTTAAATATAGGTAAACTAAGCTCCTTTAAGGTCTTTGGTAGTTTGTTATAAATTTTTATGCAGTTAGGATAACAATTCCTTCTATAATACTTTGTATGCGTTGTGGGTAACATCAACTTACCATGGTGTCTCGCTAATCTACAGTTATCTGTATTTTTAAAACTGAATATATGGGGGTGTGTTTTAACAAAAATGCAACATTCTAATATATAGATAGAGGGGAGGGTAAGTAAATTTAGTTTAGGAAATAATTCCCTGCAGGACGTCATTGGAGGGACGTCGCATATAGCTCGGATGCATTGTTTCTGTGATATGAAAGCTTTTTTTACGTCAACCGAGTTACCCCACAAAAGTATACCATATTTTAGATTTGATGCGACATACCCATGATAGGCCATTAAAGCAGCTTTTTTATTAACTTGAGTAGTTAACCGCCATAAAGCATATGCAAATCTATTTATCTTTTTGCATATTTTTTGTACATGATTTTTCCACGAACATCGATTATCAATCTCTATTCCCAAAAAAGTAAGAGATTCCGATTCCATAATAGGTTCATTATTTATAAGCACAGTTAAATTATTTGATTTTGGTTTGGTATTATAAAAGTTAATATATTTAGTTTTACTTATATTTAAGTGTAAATTATTATTATTTAGCCAATTTGAAATATTATTAATCGTCTCGTTAATTTCGTCATTGAAGTTTGATTGATGTTTTTTGGTTATAACTACTGAGATATCGTCCGCAAATAAGTTACAATGGTGATGTGTAATATTAGGTAGATCATTTATATATATAATGAATAATAGCGGTCCTAGGATCGTACCTTGAGGAACACCTACATTATTTACAGTAGGTGTCGAGGAAACGGATATTTCGTCTTTATTTTTATTTATATTTTTAATTTCAACGTATTGGCGTCGATTGCGAAGATACGATTCTAACCAATTTAGTGCTACACCCCTAAAGCCATATCTTTCACATTTATGTAGAAGAATGTCATGCGAGACAAAGTCGAATGCTTTGCTCATGTCAAAGAAAATACCTATTGTGTCTATGTTTTTGTCAATATTCTCAGTCACAGTCTTTATTAAGTTGAATACTGCCAGTGAAGTGGACTTCCCTTTGCGAAAGCCATTTTGTTCATGCCTAAGAATGTTATGTTTTTCTAAAAAGTCATACATTCGAGCATGCATTGCTTTTTCACACACTTTAGCTAGGACAGATATTAATGCTATCGGTCTATAATTATTCAGTGCCTCTTTATCATCTTTTTTGTGGATAGGTCTTATAACGGATACCTTCAATATTTCTGGAAATTTGCCTTCAGCGAATGATAGATTAATTAGATAAGACAATACTTCAGACAGAATGGTTCTATAATCCAGAGAATCGTACCCAAATTTTCGTAAAATTATTTTGTGAAATAAAATTTCGAAAGCTAGCTAGATTCTATCATTATAGGAGGTACTTATTTTTATTAAAGTACTACATGTATAAACCAGAACAAAATAATATGTAAGTAATATATATTAAAAATCTGTTGTACAATAGTGGATTCACGCTTGACCACTTTGGTGTATTTTTGATGACACTAGCCTTTTTTTTTACATAAAAACACCGACACTGAAGAAATTTCCATCATTTTCGTGAATTTATTCAGTTTGCCCTAAGCAGTGCAGTGCCTCAGTGCTCCAGTTTATTGTGATAAAATAAAGTGTGTGACGTCACAAACCCTACAAAATGTACGTAAGTAATATTTTTTTTACAAGTGTTTACAGGCTTCAACCTGTGAAAAATTATTTACAGGTTTGTCTCCAACGTTCGGTGTGTATGTTTATAATTATATTTTATTCCACAGGTCTGATTCCGAGTTTGAAGCCCCGATCATCATCGCTGAAGCGAAGAAAAAAAAGAAAACCATTCCAACTACTACTAAAACTATCAAGCGCAAGAGCACAGCTGCTGCCGCCAGCCCCGTTGAACATCACCAAAGACGAGCCACTTCACCAGCGCCATACGATTTTCCACCGCTCCGCAAGTAAGTTATACATTTTGTTACTGATTATTTCTACATCTCATAAAATTATTACGATCATATAGTAACTACTTGAAAGTAGGTCAGTAAATTATTTTATAGACACTTTGCAATACCCTTAGAATAATAGCGCCTAGAAACCTATAGCAAGCACGAAAAACGTGCAAATAAAACTTAGCCAGATATGGCTAAGTTTTGTATATCTTCGCTCTTCTAATACATAGTGTTAGAAGAGCGTAGTTACATACACTTTACGTACACAAGCATAATGAAAATGGCATGCGTTTATTCTTATGTTTTGGTTCAGACGCGGCTTCTAGGCGTTATTATTCTAAGGCAATACCTCTCTGTAGCCACTGAGACACTCATAGTTAGTACGCTAACCAATATAAAATTCATCGCCAAATTTTTATGACTGACCTGATTTTTATAACTATTTTTATGACTATTTTTTCGGACCTTTGGAAAACAATTTTAATCTTAACAAAATTTTTATCAAACTCTAATAACTACCTAAAGCTCTTTTATGACATACTTTTTATTATAACTAAATGTTAAGTAGCATCTTGATAATGTTATCATGTTGGTTTGACATTTTTTTTTTGTTTTTACAGGAACAAGAAGAAGCAGGACTTGTTCAACATATTGCAGTCGGAGGAGGCAGCTAGTAGCCGACCAAAAAGTGGTGGAGCAGTGACGTCAAGTTTCGCAAGCCGTGTATCAACCGGAACGAGTCGTCGCACCGCGTCAGTGACAGGGGATTTTTTTGTAGACCTTAAGGTCTACAAAACTCCAGACTACGTCAACAACCCCGCCGACGTGCGCTACAAGAAAGCGCTTGCAGCGGTAAAGCTGCAGTGCGACGACACTAGCCCACCGTGGGAGGCGCTACAGGCCTTTTTAGGACAGGCTTGGACGGTGTTCGAGGAATCGGAGCCTGTCCATTATTCAGATAAGATTAGTTTTAAGTAGGTAACTAACCTTCTATTTGCGTTTATTATTTCTTAGGTCTGTATTATGTAAGTACCTAGATAATAATAATAGATTTATAAAATAAATATATGTGTTACTAGTACTGCATTTTTGTTCCATTATTAGATTATACATACGTACGTAGGTAGCCAAGACCATAAATATTTTTTACTTATATCAGTTTTTAAAAGATATTTTTAATTCATTACTGTAGTTAAAATGCCATTTTGTGCGACGTGTAACACAACTGTGCCTAATAAGTCCTGGGTGGGTCATTTGAGAAGTACTTTGCATAAAAAAAATAACTGTTCAATAAAACATAGCGATGGTGTGGAAATCGTAACATCTGCATTCCGCAATCGCATAGTAACATTTAAATTAGTAGCTATAAATGAGCAGCAATTAGGGTCAGTGGACGGATTTTTTATACAAATACGTGAAAAGTTAAAGTCCATATTAGATGAATATCTCAATACTCATACATGTTTGAAAGTAAATTTTGAATTGTTTGCTACATTTTTAAAATTTAAAGACAATTCGCAAGAAATTAAATCTTTTGGTACACGTAATAAAATATTGTACTCTAATTATGATTTTAATAATTTGTTTATTGAAACGATAAATTATTTAAAAAAATGCATTGAGGAATTTGAGGATGGTGATAGTGGGTGGACATTTTTAAACAATTTGCACTTAGAGGCCAATCTCAATAAGTACCAACCATTAGGCGGCTCGAGTTTTATACCGTTACCAAAATCAATTCAATTAAAAAAGGCCTGTTTGAATATTGAAAACAAAGATCAGTGTTGCTTTTTATGGTGCGTGACCGCCGCCCTTTATCCTGCCAGGAATCATCCGGAAAGAGTTTCATCATATCCTAATTATCGAGAACTGTTTAATGTTTCTGGAATGAGTTTTCCTGTTAGTTTCCAAGATATAAAGATCTTTGAGAAAAATAACCCAAACCTCAAATTTATAATATATGGTTTAAAAAATAATAAAACTATAGTAGGTCCTTTATATAAATCAGACATAGATAAAAAAAGTTGCGACAAAGTTATACACTTATTGTTTCTAGAAAATAATGATACCACTCATTATTGTTTGATTAAAGATTGTTCCAGACTTTTTAGAAGCCAGGTAACGTCTCACCACGCGAAGTTGTATTTTTGTGATTTGTGTCTTATATTTTTTAATACTTTAGAAGAAGTCGATAGTCATTTGTGTAGTGGTGTAGTAACAGTATTACCTGATAAAGGATCGGTTATTGAATTTAAAAACTTTGATCGTAAACAAGACGTACCATTTTGTATCTATGCAGATTTTGAATCAATGTTACAAAGTGATACTGGGTCCGGTTGTTCCACTACTGGTGAAAACACAACCATTTTGCATCATCATGTACCTGTCACGTTTGCATACTACATTGTTTGTCACGATGATCGCAGTTATGATCGCTATGTATCACATCGCGGGCCCGATTGTGTTGATAAATTTGTTGTTGAAATAATACAAGATGTGCAAAAAATTTATGAAAAACTAAATTCAAATACTCCCATCATATTTACTGAGGAAGACCAAACTGATTTTAATAACGCAAAATTTTGTCACATTTGTGAAAATTTCCTTTTTTCGGATAGAGTTCGTGATCACTGCCATGTGACGGGTCGATATAGGGGAGCCGCGCACTCATTTTGTAATTTGCAATATAAGCGTCCTTCGTTCGTCCCGATATTTTTTCACAACTTGGCTGGATACGATTGTCATTTATTTATAAAAGCGTTGGGCGAGGTACCTGGTGACATAAAAATAATTCCAAAAACAAAAGAAAATTATATTTCTTTCACTAAGTTTGTACCAGTGTCAAATAATCAGTTTTTTCAACTTCGTTTTGTTGATTCGTTCAAGTTCTTAGGAACCAGTTTAAGTAAATTAGCAGATACCTTAAAGCCCGACGAATTTAAACATTTAAAAAGTTTTTTTCCCAATGAACATAAGTTTAAATTACTAATGCGCAAGGGTGTCTATCCCTACGAATATATGGACTCCTGGGAACGTTATCAAGAACGATCCCTTCCAAAAAAGGAATCTTTTTACAGTTCACTCACTGACCAAGAAATTTCAGCTGAAGATTATCAGCATGCAGAGTTGGTTTGGTCAACATTTAATATGTTAGATTTAGGAAGCTACACAGATTTATATCTGAAAACTGACGTGCTTTTACTAGCCGACATTTTTGAAAATTTTAGACGCACCTGCAAACAACATTATCAATTAGATCCGGCTTTTTATTTAACTGCACCAAGTTTATCTTTCGACGCAATGTTGTTGAAAACCAGAGTTCAACTTGAACTTCTTGATGATTTGTCAATGGTGCGAATGTTACAAAACGGTATTAGAGGGGGTGTGTGTTTGTGCTCTCATAGATATGCCAAAGCAAACAATAAATTTTTACCAGATTATGATCATTCTAAGCCTAGTTCTTACATAACTTATGTTGATTGCAATAACCTTTATGGTTATAGTATGTGCCAATACTTACCTTTATCGAATTTTAGATTTTTAGAACAACATGAAATCGAAAATTTCGATGTGAATGCGATTTCGGAAGACGCGCAATATGGCTTTATACTTGAAGTGGACTTAGAGTATCCAAAACATTTACATAACTTGCATAACGATTTACCTTTTTGTCCCGAAAAATGTATTCCTCCAGGAGGAAAAACTAGTAAACTCGTCCCGAATTTGTATGATAAATTTACATATGTCATACATTATATTCATTTAAAAACTTGTTTAAAGCATGGATTAATATTAAAAAAAATTCATCGAGTTATTAGTTTTAGACAAAGCCCATACTTGAAACAATATATAGACTTAAATACATCTTTGCGACAGAAAAGCTCATCAACTTTTGAACAAGATTTTTTCAAACTTTTAAATAATAGTGTGTTCGGGAAAACATTAGAAAATAATGAAAAACGAGTCAAAGTTGATCTGGTGAATCAGTGGTCTGATAAAAAAAACATCACGAAAAAGAGGAAAAGTGCGCAACAACTCATTGCGCGTCCAAATTTTCATAGCGCAACAGTATTCAGTGAAAATTTAGTTGCAGTGCAATTAAAACCTGAGGAAATCATCCTTAATAAACCAATATACATTGGTTTTACTGTCTTAGAATTATCGAAAAGCCACATGTACGATTTCCACTACGCGGTAATTAAGCCTTTTTACAACAATGATGTGCAGATGTGTTACACGGACACCGATAGCTATGTTTATCTCGTACAGACTTCTAATTTTTATAGTGATGTAAAAAAACACTTTTTATCTTACTTTGACACAAGTAATTTTTCTGATCTTAATGAATACAATCTACCAATTCAAAATAAAAAAGTGCCTGGCTTGTTTAAGGACGAAATGGGGGGGAAAGTTATATCTGAATTTGTAGGGCTTCGATCAAAGCTATATTGTATTAAAACTACAGACAGCACAATAAAAAAAGCAAAAGGTATTCAAAAAAATATCATTTGTAAATTAAATATCACAGATTATGAAAAGACACTTTTCCAAGGTGATATTGTACGAAAAACAAACATATTATTTAAATCAATTAAACACGAAATTTTCACATGTGCCGTAAAAAAAATTGCTTTGTCTGGTGATGATGATAAGCGCTTAATAGCAAAAGATAAAGTTTCTACTAAGGCGTGGGGGCATACCAGTATATTAAATTTTTAAATTATGTTTGTTTTTATTACGATCAAAGTAAAATTTTTTTATGTTCTCAAATTATGTTACCTACTATAATAATAATTCTTTATTAATATTTAGCTTGTTTGTATACCTACACCTAGATATGTTATAATGTTAGTGTAAGTAAAACTTAGATGTCTACCTACTATGTAAAATCAAGTTGACTGTAATTCAATGTGTGTTATGTTAATTATTTAAGTAATGTTAAAATAATGTTTTGTAGTATAATTATTAGTGGAATAAAAATAAGTATACTTATATTATAGTAAACCAATTTGTTTTTTTTCATCGCCATATTATACCTAGGTACCTAAATATTTAAATACCTACTCAAATAAGTTCATAATTATAAAACGCATTGATATTGAGTCGCATCAATAAATCAAGTTGGAACTTGTTTTTTCAAGGCTCACATGCAGGCAGCAGGTGTTAGTGTAATATGATTATGCCCGCCCGCTCTTGCTATAAGTGCGAGTGAAAAGATAATACTTATAAAATAGCAAATTTAAATTTAAGAGTCAGCAAAATATAACAGAATGTACCATTGAAGGTTTATTTGACATTGAGTCACATCAATAAATCAAGTTGGAACTTGTTTTTTCAAGACTCACGTGCAGGCGGCAGGTGTTAGTGTAATATGATTATGCCCGCCCGCTCTTGCAACAAGTGCGAGTGAAAAGATAATATGAAATAGCAAGTTTAAATTCAAGAGTCAGCTAAATATAACAGAATGTACCATTGAACGTTTATTTATTTTATTATTCACTCTTTCTTGAAGAAGCATAGCAGACGGATCAAACTGTATTTAACTCCATAGCTAGAACTGTTTGAAAGTTAAATAAGTTAAAACTTTAAACACTCTATATCTTTTTAAATATGGTAAGTGACATAATTTATTATCAAAATCATAAATTACTATTTATAGACTTATTTTTTCGATGTCAAACTAATTTTCTTTTCTTTTACAGAACATGGAACGAGAAACCATCAATTCCATTTCGGATGAAGAATACACAAACTTTAACAGCAGTACTCTACAATACTTAGATTCGTTTCAATGTGCTCAAGATTCGTTGGAAGGGTTCACGGAAGAATTTTTAAAAATGAGCCCTCCGAAGTCAAAAAAGTCAAGTCAACAGCAGCGTCGTAAAATAAAGAGCAAAACAAAGAAGAATATCGCTGCTGCAAGTACTCCAATGAAATCCAACAAGTACCGTGACGTGCATTCGTTCGTTATCAATAGTGCTCCTACAAAAGGACTTCGTCTGATAAAAATTCAAGTTATACAGCTGGATGGATCACAACGAGTTAGTGACTGTGTAAATGATGATTGTGTTGTATTAAGTTCACAATATGTGGTTAAAGACGTTGGTGACGAAATAATGGACCAAACAGAAAAAATTATAAGTAACATTTCTAGAAAAATATGTGGTTATAGTTATACAGGTTGTTTTTAATTAAAATTATTATTGTAAGTACCTAGTTGTTATTTTTATGTACCTAATAAAGTTTCAATAAATGTTAAACTGTGTTTTTACTTACTTAGTCCATGACTTAGTTTAGTTCAATGAATTATATATTATTATTATTAAAGTGAAATCAAAAACATTAGGTATATCTTATAATTGATTTATTGAAAAATATTTTACAATACAATTTTTCTTACACTTAATAGATTAAAAAAAATCATAGATATAATTATCACAATACCACATCTTGAGACACAGTACATTTTTTAATGCACACATTTTTTTATGATGAACACAATTCCAAACCTTGTTTCCTCTGTCATAGTAATCATTATGTAACTTTAAAATTTTAGGACAACCTTTTTCACCCAATTCTATAATTTCACATTCTTGACACAACTCTCGAAGCCACGTTACTTTATCCAATCCTTTAACTAATACTTTTTTTCCAATTAAATAAGGAACCACAATTCGTCGAAATTCTCGATGATCAATAAATCCCTCGCTCCAAGTCAAGCCACGGTTTCTTTCCAACCAACGCACTTGCTTTTGTTCTTCACTTGATAAAGTTTTAAAAGAATAGGGTGGTTTTATTAAAAACGTTTGAGTATAATCTTTAGTAGCGATTGCCAACTCTTTAACTATAAATTTATTTTTTAAATCTTTGAACCCTTGTAAATCCACGACTATTGTATCGATATTCATGATATTTTCTTTACAATGTTACTTAAAGGTTTGTATTCAAATATGCAATCGTTCAGAATCAAACAGTAAGCAGCGGTCTGGTCAGGTATTTCTTGATCGGCTTCGATTTCAACTCGCACGTCAATCGATCCCTTTAATGCTTCGTGCTGGCGAGAGCAATCAACGATGAATAAGGGCGCGATTTCTTTGAATTCTTTTATATTCATCAACGGTTCAGCTCGGCGTCCGTGATAAGACTGCTGGAACCTGGCGTACTGTTCATATATTAATGTATATTTGTTGTCAGCAAAACTAATGTTCAGACTTTCATATGGATAATAAGAAGAATTCAGAAAAACTTTTACATCACGTATATGGCAATGGTCGAACTCTGCCATTGACATTGTTGCATTATGTTTACGGTTCGTTTGAAAAGCAATTACGACGAATCGTGGTTTCTCTATCTGTGAGGATGTTTTAATAGACCAAGTATGTTTACGTGTTTTGGGAAGTAATGGATACTCATATAAGTCCCAATTACGAAATGCAACTGTTATTGCTCGATCTTTTTCTAAGTGCTTAAGCAAACTAATTCTTTCTCGATCCGAAACTTTAACATGAGGCACTCGCCAAATAATTTTATTTATTGATATGTCATCCACAACTTCACCAGCATTTAATTTTAAGGCATTGAGATTTGTATTACTTCTCAAAAGTACTAATTCATGTTTACAGTTCATTATAATTTTTTCATAATCTTCAGCAAAACCCAACACTTTATTAAGTGGTATACAGGTGGAGAATACTCCACTACCATCAGTAGTTGTGCCTGTTGGAGACCAACCCCAAACTCGTCCACATTTAGATTCGTTATCGTTCAACGATAGATAAGATTTCATTGTGGTTGTCACTCCTGCATTTTTAATTCTGTCTATTTCTACTCCGTTTATTTCATAACGAATGTCTTGAAATAAAAATAATGCTGGGTTATTTACAAAATGTACACTCGTTACTGGTACTTTTTCTTTTTCATTCTTATACACATTTACTCGTCCCTCAACATACAAACTGCTGAGTGAAGGCAATACGTAGAGGTCTTGCTGATTTATCGGTATCCGTATTTCATCATTCTTGTTGAAACTTGTCACGTATGGTTTATATGAATGATACTCAAAACTTTCGATGCTGTTATCGTACGATGCAGGTTGAGTTATATTTAAAAAATTCATTTTATCAATCCTAGTGACTTTAAAAATGCCTTATTGCTTTTTGTCAATTTCTTAAAAGATCGAAATGGTGCTCCCTTATGAGATGATCTCTTAGAACTGACTTGAGTTCGTGTAGTATATAGGCTTTTATTGAAATTCAACATGTCTTTCTAAAGTGTAAGTATAGCTGCACTTCTTCACCACGTAAGTTAATTTTATTATTTTCAGCGTCTAATAATCTTATATTGATAGCACTTATTGAATTTTGATTTACAGGAAAATAAATTAAATTTTTAGGTATTTCGATGATTCTATAACCAGGTGGTACGTTTGGTACGAATTCATGAATTATATGGCTTGCTTTTCCGTCCACAAATGATCCACTGATTACATCGCATTCGATGCGCACGATAGTTGTTGATAAAATGCTAACAGGATATCTAGACTCTGTATTTATATTAGCCTTTATTGTTTCCGTACCAAAACCCAAAATTTTACCTAGTGAGTCATTCTTATTAAAATGAACTTCTTCTGAACAAAAAATACTTGTTTTTAATGTGTTGTTGTTTGCAGTCAATCTCAATGCTACATTTTTGATATTGCTCTTAAGATAATCACATATATCTTGAAGTTCATAAGACCCTTCTGGTATTTCTATAACACCGTCTTTACCATAATAAAATTTATTGTTTCTTTCGTCTATATTAGGGATAGAATTGAAAGTTGAAAAATATAATAAACCACACTCATATTCTCCCTCTAATTGTATTGTAGGAGAGTAGTTTGTTATCAAAGACGCTCCTCTGCCAGTTATCGACACAGTGAAAGACATGTTTATACTGATAAAGTTTATTATATTACTCTTATTTTAAATGTTGTTTCCAATACATTCTTAAAAAATTTAAACACAGATGACCACAATTTACAGTACCAAACTTTTGATACCGCACATAATTATAAGTTATTGACATATTCTTTAAATAGTTTATTAATTCTAATGGAGGTCTTAAATCACCAAAACTATCAAAATATTCACAGTAGTCATTTTGTTTGACATAGGCTACCCAATGTGTTCCAGGATTTTCTGAACTATCTAAATTTAATATAGCACACTCTATTTTCCTAGGTTTTGAGGGGAGTGAATCTCTCATAAACACACCTCGAAAATAAGGAATATCAGTAGCGTGCTTTAAAATGTCTATATTTGTAAGGGGGCGTCTGGGTAGCCCTTTATTTAGTTTTTTGAAGGTTTTAAGTATAATCCAGCTCCTCTTTTATGAGGCTTAATATACATCCCTTTTCCAAGAGCAACAGCTTCCATTGCCTTGTTATGACGTATAGATTCTTGTAGGTTCTTCTGAGCAACTTTGTAATCATTAACCGCTTTTGCTATACCTGCCGCACCGCCAGCAAGTGAACCGAGGGCTGACAAACCAGCAAAAATTGGAATAAGAGGTAAAAAGCCACCAGTTTTTGGAACAGGAATACATCGTGGTAAGCGTATTCCTTTTTTGTTTTTAAATAGTTTTTTTGCAGCAGCGTAGGCAAAATTTATAGCTGTGCGATTATCTTTGGATTTCAACTTCTTTATTTGAGATTGCAATTTTTTCACAATTGACATAAATGGACGTATTCCAGCACCAGCTTTCAGTTTTGCTTTCATTGCATTTTTTACTATCCATGAAGCAATTTTTTCGCCTTTTCCAGCATCGCTCGACTTTAGTCTTCTTTTAGCCATATTCAAGAGTTCTAAATCAGCTTTATGTCGAACGCTCAAGTCTTCGTTATTGTAAGCAATGTCGTGGTGCATACAAGCTTCATCTAATTTATTTATACCTCGATCACCTCTTAGTAATCTCTTCTGAAGTTTAGTACCAGGACCACAAAATTGATAACCAGGAATGTGTAGCTCAACTGGTAAATTATTAATAAAGTTATTTAAAATACCTCTACCCTCCTTCATAGATCTTTTTTAAATGAATAATTTTCACTCTAAACACAATTTATATTACAAAACTAATGCACTTTTATCCACCCAACTGTTTTCTTCCTTACTGAGACCTAACCACTTCACAAAAAGCTTATTACCTTTTCTTTTTATAACTTTTTCAATGAGATAAAGATCAGGAAATTTTGTTCTTTGCAACTCGTGTTCGTAGAATGAGCCTAAAATTAATTGTTTAAGTTTATCTTCTAAAATATATGTAGGTGGGTTTGTATCATTCACCTTGATTATATTAAATATTTCCGTAGACCAATTAGGTGTATAGCCTTTGTAAAAATCACCCTTATATTTGCTTATACGAACACTGTCATTAATACTAAACTTAGGCTGTCTATTTGTAGTGGATATCCGTGTTTGCATAATGTTAGATCTAACAACCATCTGGTTTAGTTTATTCACATCAACAGGTTTGTATTTAGTAATACGATGAGTAGTGTTATTGTATATATCTACAACTGAATTTAAGTTTAGTCCCAGCCATTGGTAACAACCATATAAACTAAAGAGTTTATAAAGATGACATTTTATTGTACGAATTACTCGTTCAACAATAGAAGCTTTTTTGACAGAGTGGGTGGAATAGTGATTTATATCATACTTTCTTAGCAAATTTTGAAAAACGTCATTATGGAATTCCTTGCCAAGATCAGTTTGTAAATTATTGGGTTTTCTTGGTGAGCTAGATAATATTTCATGCATTGCTTTAGTAACACTATTTTTGTCTTTTGATTTTATGGGAAATACCCATACGTATTTTGATAAAGTATCGATTACAACCAAAACGTATTTGTATCCTTTGTTGAAATGTGAATATTTTTGAAAATCCATAAGGTCAGCTTGCCATAAATCATCTATTCCTTTTATGATAGTCCTTCGACGAGGAAAATTCCTTCTTGCTGCTTTGTGAATTTCATCAACTATGCCTCTTTTACTCATTTTTGATTGAGTTTAAGTTTTATTAAACTATCTATTTCCGTTTTAGAATAAAATAACTTTGTTAAACGCTCCGATGTTATATTTTCCAATTTTTTTAAGTACAGTTTTAGATCACTCTGAGTTTTTTTTATTTCATTCCTTAATTCTTGAACGATTTCATCTACATATGCTTTGTTCACTGCTTCATCGTCTTCGTTTGGTGATGAAAGACCTTTTAATTTAGACAATTTTAAATCGTAGTACCCAGCGTCTGATTTCACTAACGTATCGTTATAAGTATCAACGAATTCTGATAACCGTAAACGTTTATGAACGTGATGGCCAAACTTGTCTATATTCATCGCTGTCTAGATGAGTCGACCACTCTAAATGTACTGCGTAATTTTCCTGATGAAGGCTCTTTTATTTCTACAGTAGTTATGAAACCAGCTTCATACAATTCTTCAACAATTGCAATAACTTCATTATTTACCCCAGTGTTACCCGCTCCCCATGACGCTAATAGTAATTTTAATCGTTCTACTAACTCGTTCGGGTCATCCCAGTAAACATAATCAGTATTTTCTTTAACTTCCTTCAAAAGTGGAATACCCTTTCCTTTTGGAATACTCTCCAGGCTTGTAGTAGCATTTCGACAGAACTTGAACAAGGGCTTAATAACATTAGTGTATTTAAATCCCTTGTTGCTATTAATTGGTTTTGATGAATCAAAGTTACGTCGATGTGCATTGGTTTCTATTAAAAGCAGTTTATAATCTTGTAAATCACCGTCCGTGACCACATCTAAATTCGGTCTCTTTTTAAACAATAGTTCTTTTAAACCTTTAGTTTTTTCCAAAGTATTTGTTCCAATTCTCAAGATTTTGCCATCATCAAAAACGCGAGTTTTGCCTAGTAATAATTTTCCACGTTCATTTCTAACTCCAAATGGTATATTAACAATTACTTCAGATGATGTAGACCACGACGATGATTGGTTTTTAACACTTGGTGATGAGGGAAATGATTTAAAAGATCCATCGCTCACATTGAGTTTATCAGACGGTGATACGACAAGAGTTTTGTTGTAACTTTTATCTGACTCGCTATCGGAATTAACTTCCTCTTCATTGATATATTCATTAAAATCTTCCTCAGAAGTACATGTCGTAAGATCATCATTCTTAGTTTTTTTCATTAACGGTTCATGATTCTCTTCCTTGAGATGCTTATCTTCATTTTTATTTGCTAACAAGGTAAGAGGATCTACAATGGGTTTAAATATTGTTTCCAACGCCATATTATTTGCATTCTTTATATCTTTTATCATTTCAACTTTTCTTTTAACAGCTGCTGCGGATTTAACAATTTGTTCTTTGAGTTTTTTTCCATTTTAAAACGATTTGCTCGCTCTCAAGTCTCAAATCAAAATGATTCATATGTCATTAGACATCATATTTTGTATGTTAATCTACTACAACAAATGTGTCAAAAGTTGACCTGTAACATCCATTGTTTTTTTCACAGTCCTTATTAATCACAAGATAGCTGAAGGGTTTCTTCCAAACAGTGGAACATAGTTCACGAAACTGAGACCATGACATATCAGATCCAACATGCTCATCATAAACATGTTTCAAATTAACGTCATCTTGCTTAAATAATATTAGTAGATTTGAATTGTCCCTTACTAATTGTTTGGGAATTTTTGTGTAAGTTTGATTAATATAAAAACAATCAATGTTCTTATGACGGCCCATTGCAAAATAATCCCTTATGTTGTTTTGATTTTCACAAGCAACATCATCAAAAATGATAATAGAATCTGACAAAGCTTCATGTGGACTCAAGATTTCACAGTTGTGATTGTATTTGTGCAACGATGTACCAGGAACCATGTCTAAAACTTTCTCCAAATATATGTATTTAACTTGATATAAAGATTTTGAATAAACATACAGATTCCTAAAACGCGGACCATCTTTGTGTAACAATAAACTGATAACTAAATTTGTCTTTCCACAGTTTGACGGACCACAGACAATGCAGCGTATAGTGTTAGGTAGTAAGTTACCATGTCGCTTAGTAACGTTTGAAGGTAGATGACATATACAGTCTAATTCTAATGATTCTTTTTGTTTTATGAATTTCATTTCAACGCTTGAATAACCGTAATGTTTCATGTATTTAATGAAAATGAGCATAAATGGTACAATCATTTATTTAAATAATCTCATGTCTAATAAATGAATTGACTAAAATATACCTATGTAACCTGAACTTGATATTTTATACATTCAACAACAAAGGCACGTTAATGTCATCAATGTGGTGGTTATTGGGCGTTTTACCACATCGTAGTGAGTGAGGGCGGTAGCCCGAACGAGCGGAGATGGGGTAGAATGCCCAATAACCACCTACTAACATTGGATACCTACTTATTATCTCGGTCAAAGGTATCCTAGGTATTTTTAGATTTTTTTTAAACATTTAAATTAATATGTAGTTAGTACTTACTTTCAGGAAATTTATAAAAAAATATAAGTCCACATTTATTTTTAACTACCTAGCTTCCGCCCGCGACTACATCTGCCTGGACATTTGAAAAATCTCATAAAAAAAAACAATTATAAAGACGAACAGAGAACCTCCTCCTTTTGTGAAGTCGGTTAAAATATCAGATCCTAGTAGATTGTGGTAGATTGTCAATCTACCACAATCTGCTTGCATCGGATCGCGGTAGATTGTGGTAGATTGTCAATCTACCACGGTAGACTGACAATCTAGCACAATATACTGCGATCTAATATTTTTAACCGATTTCATAAAAGCAGGAGTTTGTTTCTCTGTTCGTCTGTATGTTGTTTTCAAGGCTGAACTGATTTCAATGGAGTTTAACACACAGTTTATAGCCTGGATTAAATTATAAGATACTTTTTATCCTGGTCAAAGGTATCCTAGGGTAAAATACTTTAGTAAGTTCTTTTGAGAAATTTATAAAAAATATAGCCCATATTTATTTTTAACTAGCTTCTGCTCGCGACTACATCCGGGTGGACATTTGAAAAATACCCTAAAATAACATACAGACGAACAGAAAAACAACCTCCTGCTTTTCTCCTCCTGAACTGATTTGGATGAAATTTGGCACTCAGATAGTTCATAGCTTAGTAATATAGTATTATAAATATCGATATTTGATTTTACACCCACAGCGCCATCTAACCCTAGACAACTGATTTTACTAGGTAGGTACTTACTTTTCGCAATAGATAGGTACTTATTATACGCAGACCCGTCACAGAAATTAAAATATTTCATTTCAATTTCGTCCGGTCATTGAACCCGGGATCTCTTGCGTGGTAGACTGGCCTGTTGAATACTGCACCACTCGGGTCATCGATCGATATCACGCGAAAATTAATGCAAAACGTGGGCAACCCTGCCAAAGACCACCGTGGATCATGGTAGATTGTCAATCTACCAAGATCTACTGCGATCCAGATCTCGCTGGATTGACCGTGTAACGTCGCAAACCAACCGCATCAAATTCCATCAATCTGTGGTTTTGATCAGATCACACCAGATTGACGTGTGTAATGGCCGCCTATTGAAGTCGGGTGGGGCTGGAGTACAAATTCCTTTTTTTTATTCTAAAAGCCCCACCCGACTTCAATAGACGTGTTTTTATTACGAATATTATTTCTTGCTTTTTAGAGGTAGGTTTTTTGAAGTCGGTTTTTTGTTTTTTAAACAATTTTTTTTTTAATTGTAGGTGTCTTTTGTATTAGGTAGTGTAGATATTATTTAGGTAGAAAAATCGGCTTAGCCAAACGTGAGTTAATCGCGGACAAACATACATACATGCGGGTCAAACTACGAACCTCCTCTTTTTAGTCGGTTAAAGAACTACACTTAAGATATCCCTTTTCAAACAAAAAAAATAATTATCTTATTCAGTTCATAAACAAAGAAGTTAAACGACTGATCATCGAGGTAGTTCACACAAAAATTATACTATTTTCGTGCTTTTTTCAAGATTACTTGAAAAGTACTGAACCAAATTCAAAATTTTAAAAAATGAGACCAATTTGGGAGTTTACCTAATGTAATAACGTTTGAATCATTTCAATCGGTTCAGCCGTCTTCGAGTAATCGGTGTACATACAAAAAACAAAAAAAAAACAAAAAAACGGGTCGAATTGAGTACCTCCCTCCTTTTGAAGTCGGTAAAAAAGTTAAATAATAAGTGTCATTGCAGTCGGGGGACCTCTTCGATTAAAAATTGTTCCCAAAACGGTCCCCCGACTGCAATGACACTTATTATTTAACTTTTTAGTTTGTTTTTAGCAGGGCAGTCGTGTTTTTATTATCTTTTTTAATTTATTTATTTAATTCAGCTGAGACAAATATTGATAGCACTAAAAAATTTTAGTGTATTTATGATGATGATCGAATCGAGGAGCTCGATGGCATAGTGGGTAAGTGCCTCGCCATGCGATTATGGCAGCTAAGCAACTTTTTTTATTTTATTTAATCTCTTTATTGTACTACACTATATTATTGTACACAAGGCGGACTTAATGCTAAAAGCATTCTCTCCTAGTCAACCCTTAGGGAACAGATAGCCACGAATGCGGTACATTTAATAGTATATAATAAAATACATACAGTATAATAAATACAAACACATAATATATAGATACGCCTACAATAATATATATAAATATATATACCTATTACAACAAATCAAAATAATTATATAATAAAAAGAAAAGCCCAACTTTCAGGGATGGGTGACCAAAAATGTATTATCTCGAGATCCTCCGTGCTTGGGAAAACGTCAAGCCGATGGTCCCGGTTGCATTTGCAGTCGTTAACACCCTCCAATCCGCATTGGGCTCGCATTGTGGTATGACCTGTCAATCTTATGCAACGTGTTAATGGATGAACCCAAAATGGGAAAACCGTTTATTCGGACCATCAAACTTTTACTATGAGATCAACCGAAATCGCGAAAAAAAGTTGTTTTATACAAATATTATTCGAAAATATCAAAATGTATGAAACAGCTGATTTTCACTATTTTAGAGTTGGTCCCATAGTAAAGTTGTTCAGTTTGATGGGCCAAAGAAGTTCCTATTTTGTATTCATTCATAAACACGTTGTATATGTCGTGGGCCAATCGTTGAATTGGGCCGATCGAGATCTGCCTGGGCAGATCACGATACGCCGGCATTTCTTGATTTGCCTTTTCAAAACCCGCCATATCGTTCAAAGCATAACGTTTGACGATTTGCCCGGCCATGCTTGGGCAAATCGATTCTGTGGGGTGGCCAAAGTACAAACAAATAAAATGAAGTTTAGAAAATAATTATTTTACTACATAATAAAGATAAAACCAGCCATGCTGGGATAAATAGTCTGTAGAGTGACCAAAGTATTAGCACGTATTAGTAAAATGAAAAGAATGTAGGTACATTAATTATTTTTTTAAATTTTGTTTATAAATCATCATTCTCGTCTTAACATTCTCATTATTATCATCTTAACACGTGGTTCGTTATACAAATGTCGCTGTCGTATTGTTTTTATTATCACAATTTTCGATTTCTTGTGACGCCGCCATCTTGCTCGCACGTAAACACACAGCTGACAGAGCGCAAACAGCATCACAGCGCCACAAGCGTCGCGAAACAGAAGTATATTACGATGCGCCCAGCCATATCTCGATGTGGCTAAGTACTAGTAGGGCAAATCGACGAATAGGTTGCTTTTATCGATCTGCCTAATTTTTGACTGGGCACATCATGATATTTTTGGCCAGATCATGAAATGCCGGCACATCGTGATCTGGCCAGGCAGATCTCGATCGGCCCAGTTCAACGATTAGCCCACGACATATACCTAGTCTAGTCATAAGTTTTGTTACATATGGAAAGTGAAATAAATGACACAATGAGTTACGCACTACAACCATTTATATATCAGAGGAAAGGGTATAAAATGCAGATTTAAACCATATTAAAATTATTCAAAATGTCCTCCTTTTGCTTGGATTGGACCCTTCAAACTGCGAGGCCAGTCATCAATCGAATCACGTACGAAGTTTCATGGAAATATCGGCGATTGCTTTAATCAGGGATGCTTTAAGTGACGCCAAGTTGCGATGAGGTTTAGAGCAGACCTTCTCCTCTAAATACTGCCATATTTTGTAATCCAAGGGATTCGAGTCTGGACTGGAGGAGGGCCAATCCTCATGCCTGATAAAGTCGATTCTATGGATCCTGAGCCAGTTTTAGGTACTTTTCGCCTTATGAGTCGGCGCAGAATCCTACTGGAAAACCCAGTGCCTATTTTCGAACCTTGTTTGTGAAAAAGGTTCCACAATGTTTGTTAGGACTATATTTTGGTATACGAGGGCACTGGTTTTCACTCCTTTTTCACAAAAAAACACCTCCTTTGGACCCAAACAGCAGACCCTAAGCCAAACCATGAATGCTGCAGGGTGATGATTACTCTGAACACGTGGCTTGCGTCTGCTCGCTTCTTCACTAGAGTGTGAATACACTTTATCATTTTTTTTTGGTTGAAACTCTCCTCAACATTAAAAATTTTTTCGTCCTAAAAAAGAATTTCGCGTTCTTTTTATCCGCGTACCACCTTAACAAAACACGGCATCTTTCGAATGTAATTTTCTTCAGCCGTGCGTTAAGAAGATGTGCTGTTTTTTTCTATAAGCATGCAGTCCTAGGTCTTCATTCAACACCCTTTTAACAGTGATTTTGCTTAGTCCCATCTGCAGAGCCAACATTTTTTGCTTGCGGACAGGATTTCGTTGGATTCGCGCCTTCACTGCTTTGATGACCGCTGGAGTCCGAACAGTACAAGGTCGACCGCTCCTCTGTTTATCTTCTAATCTTGAAGCTTCCCTGAATCGTTTGATAGTACGATAAATAAATCTCAGTGAAATTTTCAAATTTTTCAGCAGTTTGAAATTCTCAGTTGGCTCAAGACCGCAACGATGCAATGCAATTACTGCGACTTTGTCTTCTTTGCGCGTCCACTCCATTTTAGAAAATGAAAAAAAAACCAGAAAGTATTTGTTTTTATTTTCTTTAAATGTTCGTATTTCGAATGCTCATAATATTTTTTTCAGCTTGCATTCTAAATTCGAAATTTTACCTATGTAACAGTACTTATGGCTAGACTAAGTATATCCACTTACGTGCCAATGATCTCTACAACGACCAGTCCTGCACTGCCCGCATCCGCAGCGTCTTTCCGTGACCATCACCATTATCCTCGTCGGGGCCTACCCACGGGGCATCGTCGTCGTCGGCGGCAGTGCTCGGTTGTCATTCTTGAACCTTTCCGCCCAGCGGACATCGGTGTCCGAAAAATATTTACCTATTTTTCCGGATTTAAAAGTCCTAAAGTTATAAAAAAAAAATACTTTTCAAAAGCTAATAAGTCAAGAAATTAATTAAAAGTGAAAACTTCTTTAATGGCGTTGTACGCTTTTTTGTATGGGGAAAAAATGCTAAACTCGCGTCAGTAAGAATCACGTGGCTGATCGAAAATGCGTAAGACGGATGTGACGGATGGAGAGTAGACAGCTGGCGGCGGAATTATCCCCCTCTCTTTCTACGGGGCACGTTGAAAATGGCAGCGCGTCATTTTATGACGTAATCACTTGTGTCACCAGCCACGCGCTAATTTGGAAAATGGAACTAATAGCCAGCCTGGCGCAACTCTTTCAGTAAAAAACGATCTATGAAACGGAGGCGAATTTTTAACCCGTCTAAGTTTGAAAGAACGTTGACAATCCACAAAGCAGTAGATAATTGACAACATTCGTATTTAGGCGTATTATACTTCGCCACATCAAAGAGTATTCTTCATCTTTGACCGTTTTACCGCCAATGCCGTTTAACGTTTCTCTTTTGTTTGTTTTCGTTGAATTCGCTTCCGTTTCATACTCACGCTTTTTGTATGACACTCCCGTCTCTTATAACGCTAGTTATTTTTACATTCTCTTTCACCAAGTTTCTTTCACCAGTTATTCTCAGAAGGGGCTTCCGATTTCTGAACTGGTGGTAGACTCAGTAGTTTCCATATAAATTGAAATAAGCATGTAAGCAAAAAAAATAATATGAAACTTAAATAGTGACTTGAATGAGCGATTTTCTGACAGCTGATAACTTTAGTGTAATTTTATGTTGATAGATGGCGCTACTGTTGAAACTAAGTAAAAAAAAAACCCACTAAGGGTCAGAGAAAAGTTCTTCGGAACAAACGGATAACCAAAGCACAACGCAACAAACCGCATACTCAACAAACGTATGTTAAATAAAACCTGTCAAGAGCGAGTTGGACTCGCGCACCGAGGGTTCCGTACCATCATAATTGCACCATTAAACCACACTGCAGAGTAGAATAATAAAATTAGTATTGCAGTTTTAGGTCAGCGCCATCTCTTGACCGATAGTGGAACGAATGTTAACTTTTTTAGAAATAGATAATTTCTAAAAAAGTGTGCAATATTGAGATATCGTTTTATTTTTCCTGTAATCTTTATATAAACTGCTATCACATAGAATTATTTCAGATTTTTCTCTTTGCAAACTTCGGAGATAAGGGGGGGAACGGTATGTTTTTTACATTTTTCATTATAAATCAAAAACTATGCGGCTTGAAACAAAAAGAAAAAGTGATTGAAAATGTGCAAACGGCGCTCTTTCATATGATACCCCACATGCCCTAGTAGCTCCACTTCAAATTTTTAAGACCCCTTTTCAGTCCCTGTGGTAAAAAAGATATTTATTTTTTTATTTATTTCTTATTTGCAAAATAGTTGGGCAAATGTCATATCAAACTATTCTAAATTTCAAGTTGATACCATTAGTAGTTCTCGAGATATCCAGCTGTGACAAACAGACAGACAGACAGACTGAGTCACACCATAAGGGTTCCTTTTTTACCGACTTCAAAAGGAGGGAGGTACTCAATTCCACCCGTTTTTTTTTTGTTTTTTTTTTTGTTTTTTGTATGTACACCGATTACTCGAAGACGGCTGAACCGATTGAAATGATTCAAACGTTATTACATTAGGTAAACTCCCAAGTTGGTCCCATTTTTTAAAATTTTGTAATCGGTTCAGTACTTTTCAAGTAATCATGAAAAAAGTACGAAAATAGTATGATTTTGTGTGAACTACCTCGATGATCAGTCGTATAACTTCTTTGTTTATGAACTGAATAAGATAATTATTTTTTTGTTGGAAAAGGGATATCTTAAGTGTAGTTCTTTAACCGACTTAAAAAAAGGAGGTTCTCAGTTTGAACCGCATGTATGTATGTTTCTCCGCAATTAACTCACGTTTGGCTGAGCCGATTTTTCTACCTAAATAATATACCTACACTACCTAATACAAAAGGTACCTACACTAAAAATAAAAAAATAAAAAAATTTTAACGGATACTAGCGCGGTTTTATTGAAAGCACTTTGGTAATTAGTTGGTATTTGGTTTGATTTTTGGTTTTCCCGCCCGACGTTTCGGCAACTTTGCAGCTGCCGTGGTCACGGGGGACAGTCCCCCGTGACCACGGCAGCTGCAAAGTTGCCGAAACGTCGGGAAAACCAAAAATCAAACCAAATACCAACTAATTACCAAAGTGCTTTCAAATAAAAGATTGTTTAAAAAAAACAAAAAACCGACTTCAAAAAACCTAACTCTAAAAAGCAAGAAATAATATTCGGGCTTTTTGAATAAAAAAAAAGGAATTGGTACTCCAGCCCCACCCGACTTCAGTAGACGTGTTTTTATTATTACGAATATTATTTCTTGCTTTTTAGAGTCAGGTTTTTACCATTTTGGTACGGAACCCTAAAAAGTAATTACGTTTCATCCTTTGCCTTTTTCTTAAAATCCTACCTACTTGGTTGTTCAACGACATCTGGTTATTTTTATGTACTACCTTTTTTCTTAAACTGCTTTTTGTAAAGCGCTCATTGATACAGACTTAAATAAAATGTTTATACTAAAAACATCAGAACATTAGTAACTTGGGACCCGGTACAAGTGTGCCGAAATGACATAAAAGGAATAACAAAGGAAAAACAAAATCGAATCATAAGCGACTATTGTTTATGGGAATGTATTTGTGTAAAGAGGGCTCCACACTCGCACCGCGAAAGCCCGCGAAGGCCGCGAACCGCGAGTGTGGTGGAGGGTTTCGCGGCTTCGCGTACGGGCTTTGCGGCGTTCCCCGTCTGGTGGCGGTTTTTTGGTCCGCGTCAAAGAACTTGTGTGCCGAACTAATGTTGCCGTGATTCGCGGCCGCCGTTCACGCACGAGTCTGGAGGGCTATATTTTTCGCACCGTTTTCATGCGCAAACCGCGCCTGTGATTCGCGGCCGCGGTTCACGCGCGAGTCTGGAGGGCTATATTTTTCACACCGTTTTCATGCGCAAACTGCGCCCGTGATTCGCGGCCGCGGTTCGCGGTGCGAGTGTAGAGCCCTCTTAAAACTGTTTTGTGTGTTCAGATAACTTAATGCCATGTATTGTAATTTCATAGATATAACACAACATCGTTTTGTCGATGACATAACACTAATTATAAAAAGTCGTTAAAAAAAATCTACGTAAATTGAGTGAAATTTCAAATACTGCCATTGGTAAAATTATAAAATTGTTGAATGCTAATAACTTAAAAGTAAATATAGTTAAAAGGAAACATATATGAAAAAAACACGTAATATTAACAGAAATAACTTGGTCATTAATTATAATAACTAAAAATTTAAGAAGTTACCATGACAAAGTTCCTAGATCCTCATATATATTTAATTGTAAGCAAACTTGACATTTACAAAATTTCAGAAACAGTTGCATAAATTTCTAATGGACTAAATGTAGTATGCTATTAATGATATCTTCGCTTATGTCAACATTCTATTAATAGTATTATTATTTAGATAATTTATTATGCAATGTTCGTCTCACTCCGTGGCACTATTGACTCACGAACAAGGTTCTATCAAGTAAATTTGGTGACGAATTGCGTCCGACTATCGTGGTTCTTTTTGTAATGGGCCCTCTGCCCAATATTTAAGTTCTACCCACAGTTATTATATTTTATTTTATTAGTGCTTTTACCTAACTCTGCCGTGTAATTATTGGTGTCAATAAAAACATTGTTATTATTATACTCTGAATTGAAAAACACGTATAAAGGTTTTATTAATTTATGATGAGTGATAATTTTAATTTACTATTATTTTATTAAAATGATCACCTAAAATACTACTGTGTAAATTTACAAAAAAACCGGCCAAGTGCGAGTCGGACTCGCGCACGAAGGGTTCCATACCAAAACACGGCAAAAAAATTACGTTTGTTGTATGGGAGCCCCCCTTAAATATTAATATTATTCTGTTTTTAGTATTTGTTGTTATAGCGGCAACAGAAATACATCATCTGTGAAAATTTCAACTTTCTAGCTATCATGGTTCATGAGATACAGCCTGGTGACAGACAGACAGACAGACGGACAGCGGAGTCTTAGTAATAGGGTCCCGTTTTTACCATTTGGGTACGGAACCCTAAAAATGTACAATGTAATATTAGTAGAATATGAAGATACCAGGATTACAAGGAAAGAACTTAAAATTACAAGACACCATAAAAATGTCAACTTAAATAAACCTAGAAAAACTTAGATTCATTTAAGATTGATTATCTTATGTCATTCAGTGCTGCCTTACAGCCAAATTGATGGAGTTCACAAATCTCTCCCTTTTGTTTGAAAGTCAAAAGCAGTTAAGACAAACAAGTAATGGAAAAGAAAGGGAAAGACTATAGAGAACTATGTTATAGAATTTTACACTATTTATAAAATATTAACAAAATAAAGACAATATGATTTTTAATCGCACGTCTACTTATTCTATATATTCATAGTATTCTTTTAAACTTTTATTATTAATAATGTAAATCGTTTCCCTTTTTATTTTGCTCAGGTAACTATTGTTGTACATTGTACCATTGTCAAAATGTCTTATGATTTTGCATAATTATTGTCCTTTGATTATTGTAATTAAATTTTTATAAAAAAAAACAAGAAAGGGATGTAGTATACTGGATGTCTATATTTATGTGATTACTTAATCATTTATTATACTTTGTTAATAACTCAATTTATTACTATATTATTCCATTAAAAGTACTTAAACGGTAGTTGTAGTAAACGGGTGACTGCAGTTGCCCCACCACGCATAACCTATAAATATGCGGTAACAGAGTGGGGAGGCTCAAACCCCTACCCCGTTGCTTAAGTCGTGGCCCGTTCGCAGGCGCTCGCTTCGCTGGGCCTTCCCCACTATGGGGGTCTCACCCGGTGCGGCAGACCGTGCAGAGGGCCGCGCAGCAACTTCCGGCGGGGGGCACTCCATTCGCCATAAGGCGGCCGCGCACAGCGGCACCCAGTACCATGGGGCAGTACCCTCATGAGATGAAGCCCGGGGAAGGAGCAGCAACTCGAACCCGCACCCGCGCAAGCGGAAGACAACCACGGAGGGGAGGCTCAGTCGTACTGGAGCCGCCACAGTTAACAGTTGAACAGCGGAATAAGTCTTTCGTATTAGTACGTAGTTACAAGTGTGCAATCTGTGAGTGTTAAATAAATACTATTATCATCTATGCTGGAGTTTGATTACAACACTGATAAAAATGTTTAGAAAATTGTCAATTAACGAAAAAAATATTTTTAATGGTTACGTAAAGGTTAGGTATATTCAAACAAGAATAACTCTCGAAATATGCAACTCAGAGCAATAACTTTGATGTTTTTTTGTAGATAATATTCCTGTGTATTAAAAAAATGCAAAAAATTTGCTGTAGACCTTGCGATAAAATAAAATAAAATGTCGCCATGAAATTTTCAAAGCACACAGTAGTTACGTGAGTATTCGCAGCTAGATGGTGCTTCTAGTTTTGATCATTTTTAAAATGGGTAAATATTTTTTTTTATAAATTTGGAAAAATTGGCTTGATTAAACAGTTATATATAAATATCGAACCTACTCACAAAATTTCATCAGAATCGGTTGAGAAATGCGACCTGTAGAGGAGATCAAACAGCCGGAAAGCTGGACTGAAATATGGTTTTTTACATAACTCCGTCATTTTAATAAATTTCGAAAAACTATCTCTAGAAAAATATTCTATATATTTATCAAACCTGTTCACAAAATTTCACCAGGATCGCTTGAGAAATGCGACCTGTAGAGGAGAACAGACAGCGCCGGAAATCCGGACTGAAATATGATTTTTTACACTATCTCCGCCATTTAAAAAACAATTGAAAAACTGGCTCGACAAAAAAATCTATACAATTTTCAAACCTGCTCACAAAATTTCACGAGAATCGGTTGAGAAATGCGACCTGTAGAGAACAGACAGCGCTGGAAAACCGGACTGAAATCTTTTTTTTACCCGACTGCAAGAGGGTTATGTTTTTTTAACATATCTCTGCCATTTTGAAAAATTTCAAAAAAACTGGCATGACAAAAAAAAAGTATATCAGTTTCAAACCAGCTAACAAATTTTCACGAGAATCGGTTGAAAAATGCGAGCTGTAGAGGAAAACAGGCACAGCTGGAAAGCGGACTGAAATCTGTTATTTTAACATATCTCCGCCATGTTGAAAAATTTCAAAAAATTGTCTTGACAAAAAAATCTATATAATTTTTGAACCTGCTCACAAAATTTCACAAAAATCGGTTGAGAAATGCGACCTCTAGGCTGGAACAGACAGCTGGACATACGAAAGAATTTTTGCCCAATCTGAAGTAGAAACGCTTCGCTCGCATTTCGTGCTCGCTCGGTCAATAAAAAGTCAAATTTAAAATGCCAGTCATTCTAAAAGGAGACGAGATAGACCCCTACATGTGGGGGGAGTTTCGTCGATAAAATTGATAATATTATCTGCCTTTAAAAGCTGCGACATCGCTAACCAAACATATTGTATAGCTGTTTCATCTAATAATATCTGGTAAGTTTGAGGTGGGCGCTAATAACTGCGACACAGTCCTAGACTATTAACGTTAATTATGTTCTGTAAACCTTTATGGCACAAATAAAGATTATTATTATTATTATAAGATATTTTAATTGTATGTCGAGGTAACTTCTAACATTGATGAAATAACGCTGGCTTGGATAAAGGTACTCGACGATGCCACTAGTGACTCGGTAGCACAGCGGTTAGAGCGTTGGTCCCGATCCAAGGTCCAATGTCCGCTTAAATTTTCTCTAATATTTTTTGAATAACTCTTTAAGGCGGTACCCTGAGCGAAAGTGGCGCCGCGGTGAATTTTATTTAATATTATAATTCTAAAACACAATTTTAATAATGTCTCTCGTGGAGATTTTAGGGCCCATGGTCTAGTATTTTTAGAAGTAATTTCTACATGCCCTCGTAGTCATTCGTAGAAGTAGATAGCAAAACTGCTAAAAGTGGCCGTTTTTGACACATTTTCTATCTACTTCTACGAATGACTACGAGGGCATGTAGTGATACCCTCTAAAAATACTAGACCATGGGCCCTAAAATCTCCACGAGAGACATTATTAAAATCTTTTTCTATTAATGACTTATTAAATAAAAACCTCTGAGGGCGCCACTTTCGGTCATACAACGGCTTTAAAGTAGGGCCACGTAAAGGCCAATTTTGACACTTCATCAAAATTTTTCAACGTAACCTTGTAACGGCGGGCATAAAATATTATATATTTTTCGATGTTAAAACTGCACAATTGGCTTTAATAACTTTTTGAACATGACTGGAAATCTCAAAACCATTTCGAGGAATAAGCTTTCGGTACAGTGTCTACTAATTAAATTTAAAAATAAGTCTATATTTTTAAAGATATTTATAATATTCAATAAAAAGCTTTAACCTTCAAATGACCTTCATATGACGTCATCACATACAGATCTCCCAGCCATAATAAAAAAAAGAAAAAAGTGCAAAGACAATTTTGACAATGAACTTGGCATTAGGGATGGTGGAAGGTGGAAGTGAAAAAATATCGATATAGGTAATATTTCTCAGAAAAAAATGGGATGAAATGGGACGATGACTAAGTAATGGATTCTAATTTTAAGGTATTGTAAAACATAAAAAATAGCAAAATAAACCCCTACGCGAAATTTTGGCTCGATTTGACGAATTTTACGATGATTTTTAAGACTCAAAGTTGGAAAAAATCTAAATGCTCCAGTGACAAAATAGTGTCGACTATTAGAATCCATACGTAATTACCAAAAAATGTTTTGGAAAAATTATTGTAAAAACATCTATCGATATATCAGAGTATTTAATATCGCCCGAAAAATATCGATGAACTTATCTCGTAATTTTTTCCACATCCCTACTATTAAATGTTTGTAAATAGAAATAAAGTATGCACATATTTTCACAATGTTTATTATGTTATCCTGCAAATTTATCAGTCCACAAGCAATCGTTACAATTTCATCCATGTAGCCTACATCCAAAATAGACACAATACATACAATACATTTCGCAATTTGGGTAGATTGGGCGTGTCAGTTTTTACAAAGTTTTTCAGCAGAGTTTCCACTGGTAAGCATTTTTATTATAATTTTACCACCTCAAAAATTATTGCGGCAAATTAAGAAGGTAGGCTAGAACCGTCACAACTGGATTAAATGAATAAAATAGAAGAAATATTAACTATAACTTATTTGTTTACAAACAACCATAAAGTCATTATGACAGTTAATGACACTTGGTCTTTCTTTTTCTATAAGTAGATGGCAAAGGTTTTCTTCTTAAACTTTCATGCCACTAATGATGTCATTCCGGTTGACCATATCCGCTCGACAAATATATTTATAAAAAAATAAATACGGGACCAAATGTTAAAATATTCAAATTAGTTTCTTAAATTGGCCTAATCTGTAGTAAAAAAATATAAAAAAATACCTTTTATTTTTTAACCAAAGCCAATTGCTTCATTTTTTTTCAATTACGAATATATATTCACTGTAAAATGAATGTAAATGACCGAAAAATTTAACTTTACGATTTATTTTCACTGAAAAACCATTCCAAAAATAATAAACAATTTTTGTTTTAATAAAACTTAACGTCGTTACAATGTTACATCAGTGAAAACTTTTTCTTTTTAAACACTAGGGATGTTACCCAAAAATCAAAAAAATCTAAAGTTGAATGCAGTGATTACTTGTGAATGAATATTTTCACCATAAATAAATCTAAATCTGAATCTAAAATTGACAAATGTCAAATGTGACCTATTAAAGTGGCCCTAATTTAATATTTTTAAGTGTTTGTACTAGTTTTAAAATGCAATTGAAACGACAGTGGCCACTTTGTGGATTTTAAAACTTACCGAAAGAATGAAAACAGTTGGAGTTATTCAAAAATATTACAGACAATTTAAGGGGGCGTGGTTGGTTCTTCTTTTGAAATATTGACCTCTAGTTCACGGCTATGCGAAATGTTAATAATAAACAATTTGCGTCAGCGATGTTTTCGAACTTAGAAACTGGTGTTAACAATTTAAGTACATAAAAGATTTCCTGAAAGACATTCGCCGTTGTTTGCTAGGTATGCATCAACTGCAGCTTAGTTAGTTCTCTTTTAAACCTTTACATCGTTAGTATAGTCGTGTTGGAATATTTGTGACATTTTTATCTTTTCATCGATAGCTGAAAAGGCTTGTAGTTTCACAAGTCTTTGCCAAGGTAAAAGTTCTCAGAGGATGGTGCTTAAAATAATTTAATTTTTAGTTTTAATCGATTTCGTAGAGACTAGTAAACGTGGGCTATTAAGAAATTAAAGACACAAAGTTAGTGATAGAAAATGAAAGTCATACAAAATTAGTGCACAAAATTGCTTGTTGCCTATTATATAATATTAAAAATATTTTTTTTTTACTATAAATCTTATTACTTTATAAGTACTTACGTATATTTTTTCTGTAACAAAGAAATTTAACGCGAAACAAAATAAAACTTGGTAGTATGGGTAGTTCATTAGAATTAAACTACGCTCAAACTATTTTGATTTGGCTAAATATTTTTTTTATTGTAACTACTGTTATTGCGTGTTTTGTGTCCATCAGCCATTTTAATGTCCCCACTGCTGGGGCACAGGCCTTCCTTATGGGTGGATAAGGAGGACGGGCCATAACCCGCCACGCGGGCCCAATGCGGATTGGTGGGTGTTAACGACTGCAAATGCAGCCGGGACCAACAGCTTAACGTGCCTTCCGAGGAGGAGCCCGAGATAATAAATTTTTGATCACCCATCCCATGACCGACCCTTGCGAACGTTGCTTAACCTCCGCAATCGCTGGGCCAGGCGTTAAACCACTGCGCCACCGAGCTCCTCATGTATGTTTTAGTTAGTCTTAAATGTCAAAGGATTTCTATCTAATATCCTGTCTCATAAAATTAAATCTAAATCGTATTCTGAATCGATAACTTTGGCTTTGTACCTTCTAACTGTCCTAAACTGGATCCTGGCTCAATCTCAGAATACTCGAAGATTTTTCATTGCAGCAGATTTCTACAAGAGTACGCTATCCTAATTCCTAATCAGTAATCTGATACATAACTATGACTAGTGGCTTCGTGAACTGTAGGCCTCACTTTATATACTAGCTCAAATTGTATGTTTTATAAAAACAAATAACACAGAATAGATGTTAGTTTTATCAACTACTTATTAAGTATCTATACTGTGCTGTGCAAATTTATACGCATTCCTAGGTTCCGTCACAAAGTCACAACCTTATTTATTTTCAAATATTTGTAATATTGGCCAGAAATGTTTTGATTGATGAACTTTTGAGTCTCACTGACATGAAAAATTTTTTTTAGGTCAGTGTTGAGTCTTCTAAAAATAAAAAATAAAAACCTACTTTGAACCGCTAATATAAAAGTTTTGTTACATGTTTGATTATATTTTTCTAAATTGTTGAAATATGTCTTTTTTTACATATCTCCACCGTATTGCAAAAATTCGTAAAAGGTCTCGACAAAAAAATTCTATATAAAAATTAAATCTCCTCAAACATTCCAGGAGAATCGGTTGAGAAATGCGACCTGTGGAGGAGAACAAACAACGCCAGAAAATCGGACTGAAATGTGTTTTATTTTACATATCTTCACCATTTGAAAAATTTCGTAAGACTGTCTCGACAAATAATCCTACTTCCTACTAATATTATAAGTGTGAAAGTTTGTGGGTTTGGATGTTTGTTCCTCAATCACGCAAAAACTACAAAACAGATTTGGTTGAAATTTGGCACAGAGATAGTAGATAGCCTAGATTAAAACATAGAATACTTTTTATCCCGATATTCCCACGGGAACGGGAACCACGCGGGTGAAACCGCGGGCGGTCGCTAGTTCTATATAATTTTTGAATCTGCTCGAAAAATTCCACGAGAATCGGTTGAGAAATGCGACCTGGGGGGGTATTACAACCTCTTAAAACTTGCCAGGTTTATGAATTGCTATAGTTTCATCTCTTTCTCGCTGTATAGCAAATAAAAGAGATAGATTGATAGCCAGTCAGAAAACTGCCAGGAAATAAGAGGTCATAATACGGCCCCTGTACTCTAGTTGCCCAAGCTGAAACAGAGAAGCTTCGTTCCCGCTTCGCACTCGCTCGGCCAATAAATGATAAGTGAGTTTCACGTTTTAACTCAACTATCCGTCATGAAATTTTGCATACACATTGTCAGGGGTACAGAGAACATACCATGAAAGTAACTTTCATCCAGAAAAAAATATATTCTCGTGAGTTAAAAAATAATTGTCCACGCTACGGAAGTCGCGGGTGGCCGCTAGTTTAATGTGTGAGTCGCTTTAACAAGGCTATTTGATATTCGAGTAATGAATATGTGATATTAAATATTTGAACACCTTCACACTAGACTAGAGCAAACATCATGTCTCTCTCAGCTCGACATCTGGCATCGTTGAGAATCACAACGAAGTACAGGGAAAAGGCTGGAATTGTGCGTACGCGTCAATCGGAGTGTAATTTACCGCCAATTCAATTGAATTCGCAATAATACAGTGACAGTTTTAGAAAAGTGAGTTTTATTTCATGATTAATTTGATGTGTGGTTTTTGATAACTACGGTAAATATTCGTCAGTAGCAAAAAAACGTTAGATACGTATTTCTGATATAATAAAAGTTTAAATAATCTCTCTTAGAATAATAACAATGTAGAATGATAGTTCCCTACAAAGCGCACTGTCAAAAGTGAGGCAAATAAAACTGAGACAAAATTGCTTGTTTTGAGATTTTAATGTTTCATACGTTACCTAATCGTACCTATAAGAAGGAAATAATTTAAATTTCCTTATTTTTACAGGATTAGTTACTATTTTATTGGATTTTAGTTCCAATTAGGTAACGTATCGTATGAAGGATATAAATCTTTAAACTGAGCCAAACCATAAAAGGACTCAGTTTCTAGGCGTATTTTAAGTAATCTCTAGGCTAAAATGATAGACAAAGGGTTCACAAGTTTGTGGTAGCTTTATTGGTGAGCCTGTTTCCTACATGCGTTACGATATTGATAACGTTATAACTTCTGTTAAAAAAATGCTGGATCGGTAAACTATTCTAAAGAAATAAAACACTTTTTAAGATAAACTAAACGTCAGAAAAATGAAAAAAGGAACCTAAATATCTAAAACTCGGATCCTGCTAAAATTACACGACTGCCCAAATGTATGTAGGTATGTGAGTTAATAGGGTATTTATTTGACAACATTGAAAATATACTGCAAATTGTGGTCATCCTAACAGATAATGGCGTAAAAAACATATTCAACTATTATATAGACTAAAATAAGTCTATTGATTGATTAATTTCACCTAGAAAAATGCAATAATTTTTGAATTTTTTTTTTGTGGCGAAAACGCTGTAAGATTACTGATGACGTCACTTGCCTGTAAATAAATATGGCTTCAGGCGTTTGACACGACCATAGACTTAGGATCCGCGATTGATGGCTGCCAAATGGCTAAGGATATTACAATGTTTACAGGCTTGTGACGTCAACAAGTGACGTTTTTAGCGCCATAGCGTTTTTGGCGCGGTTTTAAAATTTTAAACTTTAACATTGATTTTTTAATAAAATAAATAGATTTTTCCTGAAATATCAATGTGGTGCGCTTATTACGTAATAAGGAATAATTTAAAATGGTTTGCCAAAATTAGTCAAATAGCCTATTCCACAGTAATATCCAAATGCTTCAGCAGATTTGGATGTGTGGGGTGGGGTATTTATTATCCTTTTTCACATCATCCTGAGTGAGACAGGCTATAGATTATTAGAAAACAATTGGTTAGTGGCTGTATTATAAAAATTATAATAATCGCGGAAGTTACGAAGTTAATTAGCTCCTTCAAAGGTGCTTTTCCAACTTTACAGGGAGATAGGTTGTACGTACCTCTAGTATTTTTCAAATATTTGTAGCTGGATAAGTGTCTATGGTTTTATCATACAAGTTTTAAACGGTTTACAAAGATCGTACAAAGTGCAACTAGCTAGACAATATAAATTTTCCGCTATGTTGGCGAAGAACTGACGTGAAAGTGCGAGAACGGAGAAGCTTTTACAGCTCGCGCAAAATAAATTGACACAATTTTTTGTACCACGTGACCTGCGCACTACAATTTTTGTACTGAAAATTGCTACTGCGCAAGCTTCATTGTTTATGGTTTAGTTTAAGTTATGTAGCGCGAGCGACACACTTTACCATTTTGTGTACCTACTCGTACTATTATAGTTATTTCCCATTATGTTTCATTTCCTTGTTAGAAGTAATAAAAAGACGAAGCTGTCGTCAAACATTCCTATTCACTTCAATATATTTTTTTTCTATGGAATTTACAAGCAAAGTGTTCCATTCTTCGAAATTAAAAATCATAAAGCAACAGTAACTAGTGGCTCCGTGAGATGTAGATTTTGCAGGTAAAAAGTAGCTCAAATTGTATGTTTTTTAAAAACAAATAGCACAGAATAGATATTAGTTTTTTCAACTAATAAGTATGTTTCTATTCTGTGCAAAATAAACAGTCCTAGATTCTGTCAAAAAGTCACAAGTCACAACATTATTATTTCGAATATTGGCCAGAAATGTTTTGATTGATGACCTTTTGAGTCTTCTAAAAATAAAAACAAAATTTACTTTTCAATACAGCTGCTCGAAAATGTGAGCTTACGATGACAGTACAGCGTGCGGTAAGTTGATTTTACCCTTGAGCGCAGCGAAAATTTTTCTATGTCTATGATTTTACCGCACGACGTACTTGCGTTTTTATTTACGGTTTAGTACAGCGGCAGCGTGCGGAAAGTTGATTTTATATCATTGAAAATGGTTATCAGATGCAAATCGCCTGAGACGTATTTTTGACCATAACTCCAAGGATTTTGGGAGGATTGAGATAGGAATAGTACCAAAAGTTGAAAAATTTATCGAGATACGTGTGAACATTTGAATTTTGAAAATCGCATGGTAACTTTTTTGGAATTTTGGAAAATTCGGGTTTTTTTGGGGGTGCTTGTTTACTAAATTGCAAATATTTCGGTAAAATATCCAACCTAAGAAAAAAATGTAAGAATGGGTCCTAGGGTATTAGTTTAACTACAAATTGGCGAAAAAATTTTGAAAATCGGTTAATAATTGTGACCTGCAGGTGGTCCCTTAATTTGGGATTGTAGAAAAACGGGTATTTCCGTATGTAAAAAGTGATGTAGCTTCTATGATTTATTAGCTGATCGTCATGGTAACGATGTTAAAAGATGCGGAAGCGGATGAAATTTTGAAAATTGGTTAAATATTTCGGCCGCGTCGATTCGCCTCGTGTCACAATCGTAAAATAAATAGGTACCTACCCTAGGTACCTTTAATAAAAATAATAGGATTTTGCATTTGATTTGATATTGTTTTTTTCGTAAATTTTTGTATTCATTTTCAATGCTCCGGTTCTTGCGGGGACTGCGAAATCTGTGAATTTTTGTTAACAGTTTCTTTTTTTTAATTTCTACTAGCTTTCGCCTGTGATTTCATCCGCGTGGACAGTAGAAAAATATAGCGACCAGTGATGATCTCTTTAGTATATAAAATAAAAGATAGTACTGCGGAGAGTTCAAGCTGGTTCGCTGGTTCCACCCACCTGAATTTGATGCACTAGCTTTTATACACTAAAGAGGTCATTTTGAACTGGTCGCCATATTTTTCTACTGTCCACGCGGATGAAGTCGCGGGCGGAAGCTAGTAGAAATTTAAAAAAACGAACGTAAACAAAAACGCACGGCGCCGGTGTGCGGTAATATCAACTTACCGCACGCTGTACTGTCTTCGTAAGCTCACATTTTCAAGCAACTGTATGAAAAAAGTTTTGTTAAGTTTGATAATTTTTCGAAACTGTTGAAATATGTCTTTTTAGGGTTCCGTGCCAAAATGGTAAAAAAGGAACCCTTATGGTGTGACTCAGTCTGTCTGTCTGTCTGTCTGTCTGTCACAGCCGGATATCTCGAGAACTACTAATGGTATCAACTTGAAATTTGGAATAGTTTAAGATGACATTTGCCCAACTATTTTGCAAATAAGAAATAAATAAAAAAATAAATATATTTTTTACAGCAGGGCCTGAAAAGGGGTCTTAAAAATTTGAAGTGGGGCTACTAGGGCATGTGGGGTATTATATGAAAGAGCGCCGTTTGCACGTTTTCAATCATTTTTTCTTTTTTTTTCTAGACCGCATAGTTTTCGACTTATGATGAAAAATGTAAAAAAAATGACCGTTCCCCCCCTTATCTCCGAAGTTTGCAAAGAAAAAAATCTGAAATAATTCTATGCGATAGCAGTTTATATAAAGATTACAGGAAAAATAAAATGATGTCTCAATATGGCACACTTTTTTAGAAATTATCAAATTTCTAAAAAAGTTAACATTGGTTCCACTATCGGTCAAGAGATGGCGCTGACCTAAAACTGCAATACTAATTTTGTTATTCTACTCTGCAGTGTGGTTTAATGGTGCAATTATGATGGTACGGAACCCTCGGTGCGCGAGTCCGACTCGCTCTTGACCGGTTTTATTTTCATATCTCTGAAAAAAGACTGAATCGTCAAAAAAAAATTAAATAAGTGTTATAATTTTCGAAGTAGCTCCCAAAATTTCACGAGAATCGGTTGAGAAATATGACCTGTAGAGGAGAACAAACGGACAGCCGAAAGGACATACGAAAGAATTTTTGCCCAAGCTGAAGCAGAGCAGAAGCTTCGCTCGCGCTTCGCACTCGCTCGGTCGCAAGTGACTCGTACGGTCAAGGGCTGTATTTTTCCCTTATTTCGCATATAATTAATTGCAAATGACTTAGCTCGGCATATAAAGTGAAGTCACTTTCCATCATTGGTGTAAAATTAATATTCAGGGAGAGCGGTATGATAATTCTGGAATCTCGTAGCATTGCTATTGCTACTGCTTACTTAGCATATTTGGAGATTTTGAATGTTCCAAGCAAAGTGTTTTAATTCATTTAAAAGTAAGCTGTAGGTACATACTGTTTAAGGGTGCAGTATGATAATTCTTGTGGCATTATTGTGCCTCGCCGCGGCCTACTGGGTGTACTGGGCGAGCCACGCGCGGCGCATGGACAAGCTAACAGCGTCGCTGCCCGCTCCGCCCGGTCTACCGCTTATTGGGAATGCGGCGCTCTTCCTTGGAGACACTGAACGTAAGTTGTTATACATAGATATAGAGTAAACGTGTGCGTCCACTGCATCGGCATCAGAGCGGATGGATTTGTCACTTTGTATGGATTTCTATGGCGCGGAAATGCCGATGCAGTGCACGCAGTGCAATACCAATTCATACAAATTAATAAATCCATACATCCATACATACATCCACACAGAGCAATAATCCATACAAAGCAACAGTGGCGAGGGGTGAAATTATGGCGAAGGTAAGCCGTTCTACAAAAATTTTGTGATCTGCATAGTGGATCGGTGGGGTGGGATTTATAAAAGGTAAGCCGATGGGAATTGGCTTGTATGGACCCTTCGCCACTGCAAAGCAATAAATCCGTCCTCGCCGCCGCCGCCGCCCCGCCCGGCGCGGCATCAAAACATTTCATTTACAACCTAATTTAAGTCTAAAATAATTTTGTCCAGCTAGATCTGCCATTTGGTACATACATAGTGTGGCGGCCCAGTCGCTCCTATTCTGATGCAGTGGACGCGCCCCTTTAGACTCCATTCGTTTCGAGAGATCAATAATGACTTAACAATCTTGATGTTTCTCTTAAATACACCTAATTAAAAAAAACATGTTTTGACTAATTTTTTTTTGATAAATTCGACTTTTGTTTGAAATACACATCACATTCATCACATTGTAAAATTCATATTTTGAAAAGAATGAATGATGAAGGAGACATCTAAAGATTGTAACAATTTTGACATTTAATTCACTGTTGCGGTCAGTTTATTGGATTTTTTTATAGTTATATAAATTAATAATCTTGCTATGTAAAATTAAAACCAAGTTCTTTCCAAAGGAACTTGAATATATTTTTTTTAATCGTACTTTTTATAAAAGTTCGCCTCTTAATTATTTCTACTCAGATAATTTTGTCCTCAGATTAGATTCTTTTTAAAGCTCTAAAATCCATTATTCAAGCCGTTAATTTTTACAAACGTACCTAGGTACCGAAAAATTAACCGTGTATATTTTTTTCTGATGCTTTAAAGGCAAAATATATACAGACAAAGGGGAAACTTTTTTGGAACTGGTAGACTCTTTTTCTTAAGTTTTTTTTATACTAATAATAATAGGGCTTTTACAGAAATTCTGAAAAACATTCAGGATTTAGCTGACATGGCAATTCGGCACAACGGATGCGTTAAAATCTGGCTTGGTCCTAAGTTGTATGTTGGTAAGTTATTATATTTTTTTAAGATATTACGTAGATCAGACATAACCATCGTCTTGAAAATAAAGATTGACTTCACTTTATGAAAGATATTTAATGTAATTCTTTTTACTTCCTACATTGTCGTCTTCAATACTATCAGAAGATATAATTTGATGTAATTATTAGAAAATTTTAGTGCTTTTTTTTTTCTTATTGTTACAATGTTGTAATAGATTTTTTGATGAATAAAAGTCGAATAGAAAAAATAAATACGTAGATACTTGTTTTATGTCATGATAAGATTTATTTGAAGTTTGTTTGTTTTAGCTATCGGGAATCCAGAAGATGCCCAAGTTATCCTGGAAAATTGCCTGGACAAAGATGTGGTGTACCGATTCCTGCGCCCCTGGTTAGGTCATGGTTTATTTATAGCCCCAGGTTAGTTTTTTTTACTTCATCCATCAGCCATTTTTGTTGTCCCCACTGCTGGGGCACAGGCCTTCCTTATGGGTTGATAGGAGGACGGGCCATAACCCACTACGCGGGCCCAATACCATAGTAGAACCAAATAAGTAGGCCAACTCGAGCCTCGAGCGAGCGATACAGCTTAAACAGGAAGGGCTGTCACATCGCTAGTTTATTCGGTCGTCAAAAAATGCATAGTCAATCTCTATACAAAATATTTTTTCCTTGTAGGGTTAGCATCAGGAATCTATAATACAAAGTTTTTTTTTTAATATTTTTTTGTAGGTAGACCAGCGCGTTTATCGACTAAAATAATGAAGTTAATGTTAATTGTAATTTGACTGATGTATGTGATACTTTGGCACTTTCGTTTTGACACCAATAAAAATTTACTAAAGAAAAGTAGCAATGTATCACATCTATCTGTCAAATTACAGTTTACATTAACCTAACTGTTTTCAGGAATTGACAACAATTTTTCATTGCGTACGTCATGTTATGTGATTTGAAAACTTACGGTCGAAATAGGATTAATTAAAACGTGGCTTTACTAAATAATGTATTTATTCAAATAAAAAAATATTATAAAAATCAAAAATAAAACCAAATACCAAAGTACATTAAATAAAACCGCGCTAGTATCCGTTAAAAAGTGTTTTATTTCATATTATTAAAAAATATTTTTTACACTATTAACTGTGTTTTTCTTTTTTATTTACCTACACTTCTCAAAATAATAATCTTTAAATTCTGAAATTGAATACTTTCCATAACCTTAAATAATAGGCATTAAAAGTAACTTTTCCTGTAGGAATTTGTGATTTTTTAACGAAATTACACAATTGACATAAAAAAAAATTTCGTCTGTTTCGACAAGTACGAAATGCCTTATGATTTGAAGTTAATGTAAAATATATCCTCATTATTACAAATCTTTTTTGCAATAATATCTTTGGAAAGCATGGTATGTACTGTAGGTAGGTAAAAGTTCAAATTATTACGAGCGGCAGCACAGCGGCGTGAAGCGTGCGTGAGCGCGGGCGGGATTACGTACGGCGCAGCCACGACTGGCGCACCTTTATCACCTTTAAATTTTGTCAGTGTGTGCGTGCGACGACGCATACGTACGGGCGCGCTCACATACAAACGGCGTTCGTGTGTATAATGAGTAAGATGACTTACTTATTTGGTTCTACTATGCCAATACGGATTAGTGGGTGTAAACGACTGCAAATGCAACCGGGACCAACGGCTTAACGTGCCTTCCGAATCACGGAGGAGCTTGAGATAATAAATTTTTGGTCACCCATCCTATGATCGACCCTTGCGAAAGTTGCTTAGCTCCGCAATTGCCGGGCCAGGCGCTAAGCCACTGCGCCATCGAACTCCTCGTTTTTTTTTTTTACTTAATTTGAAATAATTAAACCTGTTCGGTAGTTCTAATTTTGTGTACTTTTTTTAAAACTTTACTCACCTATTCTGTATTTAATAAAATCATTTTAATTAGAAAAGTAATAGGTAATAATTAAATGATATCCAAATTAAATAGCCTTTTCAAATTTTTTGTTAAACAAAAATATTTGCGAGAAAATTCCCCTCTGGCCACGTGGTCCTCATCGTGGTTTCATCTGCCGATTCACTTAAGGCGGTTGTATGACCGAAAGTGGCGCCCTCAGAGGTTTTTATTTAATAAGTTATTAATAGAAAAAGATTTTAATAATGTTCATCGTGGAGATTTTAGGGCCCATGGTCTAGTATTTTTAGAAGGTATCACGACATGCCCTCGTAGTCATTCGTAGAAGTAGATAGCAAATGTGTCAAAAACGGCCACTTTTAGCAGTTTTTCTATCTACTTCTAGCAGCGACTACTAGGGAATGTAACGATACCGTCTAAAAATACTAGACTGTGGGTTCTAAAATCTCCACGATAAACATTATTAAAATTGTGTATTAGAATTATAATATTAAATAAAATTCACCGCGGCGCCACTTTCGCTCAGGGTACCACCTTAACGCTCGGTTACACTGGAACATTTATCTCTGTATTTTTCTTTACGTGTAAAGAATATGAAAAAAAACCTCACTTCTGTATTTTTTCGATGTTTTTCGTTGATTTTTCATCATTATCTTTATCACAATTATCTTTTTTGAATAAAAGTTATTGGAGCTACTTCACAGTACGTTAAAGTGTAAATATTTTGATGTAGAATTCAATACGTTTCCGCTTTCCGCAATTATTTATGCCAAAAATATGAACCTACGCAAACGCTTTTGATGATATTCTGTTTTTTTACAATCATCTGTAAGGTTTACACGCAATTTAATACTTGTAGCTACTAGAGAATTTCTTTGGCTTGTCCTATGTTTTTTTTGTGGCTACAACTTTACGTTTTATACAATATGTTTGTTTACCGATGTCAGAGCTTTTAAAGGCAGATAATATAATCAATTTTATCCCCCCCACATGTTGGGGTCTATCCCCTCTCCTGTCGGAATGACCGGCATTTTAAATTTGACTTTTTATTTTAGATGGCCCTGCCGAAAAATATTAATTTCTCCGGATTTAAAAGTCCTACAGTTATAAAAAAATATTTTTCGAAAGCCAATAATATCAGCACCTATTAAGTACAAATTTATTATGTAAACTTTTAACTTTAATAAGAGATAAAAAATTGTAAAAAAAAAATAATCCGAAATTAGTGTGCTTTTTTAGTTTTCATCCGAAAGTAATGTGTCATTTTTGTTAATTTTTATAATACACTGGAATATTATATGTACAAAACGACAACAAAACCATTATCTTTCTTGAATAAAAGTTATTGGAGCTACTTCACAGTACGTTAAAGTGTATTTTGATGTAGAATTTAATACGTTTCCGCTATTATTTACGCCAAAAGTTTTGTGGCTACAACTTGTTTTCTATATAAAAATATGATCCTCACAAACCATGTTTTCCAATGGACCCTTAAGTTGAAAAAAAATTGCAGTATTTTTTCGAAGGATTATTTTTCCAATATATTTTTTGGTCTTTTTTCAGTCAGTCTATGGAAGGCGCACAGAAAAGTCCTACTGCCCGTATTCCATAGTAAAGTTGTGGAAGAGTATCTGGGAGTAATTGCGGAGCAATCGGGAGTCCTGGTGGAGAGACTGTGCGAGCAAACGGACAAGGAGGACTTCGATGTACTCAAGTACATCACTGCTTGTACTCTGGACATAGTTTTTGGTGAGTTTGTATATCTAATTTAAATTAAATTACAATACAAAAACTCCATAACAGAACAAAGTATAATAAAACGTACCTACGAAATATGTACACGGTAGGTTGGATACCTTTCCTTCTTACCTATATTGAAAAAAATCTAAAAGTTAAGTAGGTATCATAACTACTTAGATATGCGCCTACAATTTATATTGTTTACGAAATCTATACACAGTGCCTGTCTACCTATCATAATTATGACACTTTGCAAAAACCGATTACCAGATACAGGGTGGTGACCAACGACATGATTTATCTTGAATTCTCTGGGCTTCTGGAAATTATATTTTTGCTGGTGCAGCAATCACTTTCCCCCATTGGCCAATAGACCAATAATAATACAAAGAAGAACCTGACGTAAGCTGTGGAATAGTAAAGGCCCCCTGTAACGATCAATTGCGATTGTCAATTTTCACCTCAATGATGCTCATTTATGCGAAAATTTATAGTTTACATGTGAAATTGAAGCGATTGACAATTCCTCCAAAAATGGCATTGACGAAAAAATTGACATTAGCATAATATCTATGTCCCCTCAGAGACGGCGATGGGCGAGCGTATGGACGTACAGCACACTCCGGACACGCCGTACATGCGCGCGCGCCACACCGTCATGACGATCCTGAACATGCGCCTCTTCAAGGTGTGGCTCCAACCCGACTGCCTGTTCAACCTCACGCCCTACGCCAAACAGCAGAAGGACAACATTGATCTCACTCACAAGTTCACAGATGAGGTAAGGAACTGCATTAATGTTTCAAAGGTACACTAATAATAACTGGTTGAGCGTGTAGGTATACCTACGGATTTTCATGATCCGCCATCTCTGAGGTCCCTGTTTGATCGTCGTTGGGTTAATTTAGAAAATATACTTTTCAGTGATATCTCAGCTCAGGGCCCTGATTCACAAACTTTGGAAACTTTCCGTATCTGATGCTTTGCTTTCCATATATTAACCTACCGGTTTCCGTAACTTTTGACAGTTCCATTTCTAAACGAAGACTAAATTCGTGGATGTTTCGACAGCTATTTTGATATTGGAAGACTTAGTAACCATCGGAAAGAAAATTGACATTTTGAACACGGAAACCATAGAGTAAATATGTTACGGAAAGTTTCCGACGTTTGTGTAAAAGGCCATGGGGCTCTACCGGCTCACTTTCCGAACTTAAAATAGATAAATCAAAGTACGGAACTTCGTATTGTACTATTTGCCGAAGTTATTTGGAAGATATCGATGTTCGTGTGAGTTTGCTATTTTGGCCTGGGGTCGTAGCGGCTAACGCTCCGAATATCGGCAAGTCTGCCGAGCTTCAAATTAAAACAGATAAATCGAGCCCCAATCAGGCCAAAATGGCGAACACCAATTCATGCGAGCGTCAGAACCGCTGGACCAAAAGCGACATTGGATGTTTAGTTATACCAAAATGCAATATCTTTTTTGCTACTATTCGATACCTACCTTCGTACCTCGATTGAGAACGACAAAACGTGTGAAGATAATGGCCAAACATTCTGACGTCAGGTTGTCTGGACCACAATTTTTTTATAGTTTTAAACAACACAACTAATTTATCTCTTTGTAAATATTTAGTACCTTTAACATACTTTTCCCAGATTTTATTGGCATACAAAAAAAAATATGCGTGAAAGTTTTTTTTATAATGGATACGGTCTTGCTAAGTAATCTGTTGGGAGGTAGTTTCATGATGTCACACGAACATCGATCTCTTCCAAATAACTTCGGCAAATAGTACAATATAAAATTCCTTACTTCGATTTACCTGTTTTAAGTTGAAGCCCGACAGACCCGCCAAAGTTAGAAAAGATTGATTGCGATAGATACCTTTTGATTGAGAATTGAAAAACAAAGTCCGAGATAGTAGTCACTTCCGGGTCCTTTATTTTATAGGATGTGTGAGGACGCCTAACTTAGTAAGTCAGTAATAAATTGTTGACTTGAGAGAAGCAAACTATGTGACGTTGACGATGTTACATCATCATCTGTATTGGTTGATTTTTATTTTATTTAGCCGAATAGCTGTAGATTTGAAAGATTCTGATGGAAGTAGAGAAAAAAAACTTGTGATAATAAAATACTTCGTTGCTTGTTGCTTTGATGTTCAATTAAGCTCATAATGATAATCTTATCCGGTGTAATCGAATAGTTATTAATCATTAGAAAAAAACGTTAACGTATCATATCCATCAGTCGACCCAAATCAAACAAAATGGCCAATTAAAAATGCATCTGCGACAGAACATTCATGCGCATGAAGAATAGACATTGGCATAGGTCCTAACATGTCGCCAAATATTAGCATAGGTTTAATGCCAATATTTGACGACATGTTTAGTACTTTGTTTGTTAAGCTAAAGGTGTTTTTATTGGTTATAGATTTTTTATTGATTGAGAATTTCACGTGGGTTTGTGAGCCCATGGGTACTTTATAAACTAGTAGCTCTGTAAGCTGTAGACCTCGCCAGTCTGTTTTTCCATAGCTCAAAACTGAATAAAATTGCTGAAATATGTTTTTTACGTATTCAACCTCCATATCATCAAAAGGGGATTCCGGTAACTTATGTAATGTACATTAGAACAGTTAATAGAAGTTTATTGTTAATAAAAATCTCCGCCATTAAAAAAATTCGAAAAACCGAATCGACAAAAAAATCCATATAATCAACGAAGCTGCTTACAAAATTTATAGTTATACAAGATTCAGAAATGCGACCTATATAGGATATCCGGACATACGAAAGCATTTTTGTCGAAATTAAATCGGGACGTCTCGCTCGCTAACGCTTCGCGCTCGCTCAGTCAATAAACTTATAAAACTTATAAAACATATGCTATGCAGGCCACGTGGACATTTTTTTTTTGCTTTTATCACATAATATATAATAGTACCTTTTATGTACAGTCAGTAGCATAGCACATGAGGTTATACCAAACTGTCAAAAATATGTAATTAATGAACCTTAATAGCTTGGCATTTGAGTATAAAATTGATTGAATATCATTACGCTGTCGTAAAAGTCCAGCCTGCCGAAGAAAAAATATACAGGGTCATTTTGAACTTACCATCCAAATTTTAAGGATGTGTCCAGTCCATGAAACTAAACAACTTTCTCTAAAAAACATGTGTCACGTCACAAAATTTTGGTCATCCCATATTAAATTGATCACGTGATCTCTTTGATTTGTATGGAAAGTCGATTTTTAATTTACATATTTGACCATGTGTTCCTTAGAGAAAGTTGTTCAGTTTCATGGACTGAACACACCCTCAAAATTTGGATGGTAAGTTCAAAATGACCCGATATAGTGAAATTAAGGCCTACAGCCCTCATACACCTAAAGTAAAGAAAGAGACTGACCAATTTAGATAAAAAAACCGGCCAAGTGCGAGTCGGACTCGCGCACGAAGGGTTCCGTACCAAAAAACAGGAAAAAAAAAATTCGTTTGTTGTATGGGAGCCCCCCTTAAATATTAATTTTATTCTGTTTTTAGTATTTGTTGTGATAGCGGCAACAAAAATACATCATTTGTGAAAATTTCAACTGTCTACCAGTTGTCGTTAATAATATCGAGCAAAAAACGGCAAAAAAATCACGTTTGTTGTATGGGAGCCCCCCTTAAATATTAATATTATTCTATTTTTAGTATTTGTTGTTATAGCGGCAACAGAAATACATCATCTGTGAAAATTTCAACTTTCTAGCTATCACGGTTCATGAGATACAGCCTGGTGACAGACAGACAGACAGACAGACAGACAGACAGACAGACAGACAGACAGACAGACAGACGGACAGACAGACAGACAGACGGACAGCGGAGTCTTAGTAATAGGGTCCCCTTTTTCACCCTTTGGGTACGGAACCCTAAAAACGCCATTTTGCAGAAATTAATGAACTAATTTCTTCTACTGAAAATGACGTAAATCTATCTGACAATAAGAACTACGAAAAACAAATGTGTCTCCTCCAGAGAGTAGAATTTCACCACTTGAATGACTTGTTTGAATAAAATTTTACGTAAAACGTAAAACGATGAAAAACTTCGTATGAATACTTACAATGTTTTTCATTGTTCTTATTGTCAGATAGATTTACTTACGTCATTTTCAGTAGTAGGTGTCATTAGTTTCTGCAACGCGGCGTTGATCATGTATTTAATTTACAGGTGGTCAAAAAGAAACGCGTCGAATATGAAAGAAAGAAAAAGGAATTCAGAAATAGTGATGAGCCAGCAGGTACCGGTAAGTATCTGTCCTCGTTCATAATAGAAGTCGTTATTTTTTATTTTATTTTATTTTTATTTTATTGATCTTTGGGGGGTTTACAGCTCTTAATTCAGTTTAGTGTAATATGATAAAAACTAAAAGCCTATTACAAACCTCCACAGGTATGTTACAAGTTTAGAGCAAAATGATTAAGCCAAGCTAATGCTAACCAGAATATAAAAAAGGAATAACTAATAAAAACAGAAATTTACAATTACGAAAATACATAAAATATGTGCTCATTAGCGAGATTTGAGAACAAAATTTACTTATACCTATTTAATCAACAGTACTTTTACAATCAACTGCCAATATTATAAATATTATTTAATACGTAGCGGTTACTTAGAGTCTCCTTGGGCAGTATTTTGGCCAAAGAAACTCAAGCCTATAGTTCGCCTAATAGTTGCTGTGCTTGTCACAAACAGATCAAAGTTATGCTATCCATTGAATAATGTCTTATTATGTTCCTTTGATTGATTGATTTATCCTTATGAAAAAATCTCTTTGGATTGATTAATTGAGACTTGTAGGTTGAATATAGCCAGTCCATGTACAGTCAGCAGCACATGAGGTTATACGAAACTCAAAAATCTGCAATTTATTTGGAACCTTAATAGCTCTGCATTCAAGTATAAAATTGATTGAATTTCATGTTCTAAGGCTTTCAAAATTCCACATCCGAACAATATCATTGGATCAATATTTAATAAGCTTTGACTTTTTTGTATGTGGACTGCCGACTATCAGGGATTGAAATACCGTTAAACAAAATAACGATAAAAAAATTACGTTAAAAATACCGTTAAAACATTTTATCGGTAAATTTACCGGTAAAAATAACGTTAATAATATTTTACCGGTAAAATTAACGTTAAATATAGCGTTAAATTTAGTACCGGTAAAATTATCGGTAAAAAAATAACGTTATTAACTGGAATAACAATAATTTTAAAATTAACGTTAAAATTAACTTTAAATTAACGTTAAAATTAATGTTATTTCAGTAAATAACGTTAAATTTAACGTTATTTCTCAAATTAACGATAAATTAAAGTTATTTATTGACATAACGTTAATGTTAAAATTAACGGTAATAAGAGTAAAAATTAACGTTATATTTAAAAATAATGTTAACATTCCCTGCGACTACCTCAATATTTTTGACATAACGTATACATACGTACATACATGAAAATTTCCGCTATTTGATTATTTGTGATGCACTTTTCGAAAATGTGTTAAGTACTTACTTATCAAAAATATTGCAAGACGTAAGTGTATATTTTAGCCATGCTATCGACAGAATGGCTACTAGTTAGCACCACACCGAGTTATGTCCCTAAGAGCAAGTATCTTCTAAAATTAAAAGAATGTATTTTCGCATACCTAATACATTTTTTAACTAAATCAACAAGTAAATTGTTGTAAAATAGCTTTTATAAGCTGATTTAAAAGATCAAACTAACTGTGTTTTGAAAAAAATACATGGGAGAAGTTCTGTAACAAAAAAAGTTCTGAATACAAATACCAAAAATATAAATCATGTGTATTATCATTATTTTAGTAAGCAACTAAACTAAAATAATGAACCAAACAATTGAATAACAAAAACGAGGACGACGAAATCGTAAACGTTCGCAAATATCGGAATATTTGCTCATTGTAATAATTTTTCGCACGTGACCAAAATCTCGCGTCATTCAGAGAGACCTCGGTGAACTGATGAAGTCATCGCGTAGGCAACATACTATTCTTAACATACTATTCTAATATTTGGCGGTAAAGTTCTGTTTGGGGAGCAAACAGCGCTGTGTGTCCGAAGTCTCTCACAACAATTTGTTACTTAAAATTCAAACAACGATTTCTACGAATGAATGAAATTATGTTAAAACTTTTTGAAAACTTCTTAAGACTCTATTAATACCATATTATATCTTAGGACAAAACAAATAATTCACAACCTCTAATTGAACTTCAAGAAGATACAGCAGCTTGCAGAATATGATCGGTGGTAATATTAAAATCACCACACCGTAGTCTTTTAAAGATGAGCATTTTAAAACAAAATGAGTTATCATCTTCACTCATACGGAGAGAGGCTAGATTTGGTGTACTCCAGTGACTCCAGCCAATATTATGCCTACAGAAAACTGTATTTCTTGTTATCTTTAATAATATTTTTTTCAATACAGTTGCTTGAAAATGTGAGCTTACGATGACAGTCCAGCGTGCGGTAAGTTGATTTTACCGCACGCCCGCGCCGTGCGATTTTGTTTACGTACGTTTTCTTTTAATTTCTACTAGCTTCCGCCCGCGATTTAATCCGCGTGGACAGTAGTAAAATATAGGGACCAGTTTAAAATGACCTCTTTAGTGTATGAAAGCTAGTACTACGGAGAGTTCAAGCTGTTCCCCTAGTTCCACCCACCTGAATTTGATGAAACATAGCTTAGATTTTAAGTTGGACCTCAATCTACTAAACTGTGAAAAGCCCATCAAAATTCTTTTAGCGGTTTTTGCGTTATCCGCGCACAAATATTTAGAATTTACAGTTTTATTAAATGTTGTAGATTACAATTTCAGTAGTACCTATAATGTTTTCTCGCAAATGTATTGAAAAACGTAGTATGGCACACGGTTGTTAAGGTTTTTTAAAACTCGTGACGATTATAAACCCTCGCCTGTGGCTCGGGCTTATAAAAGGTCGAACCAACCTTCTATCATAAACTAATATTTAATATTTAGATTTTATTTTTTTTATGCACAACGGGGTAGTGCTTGGCCTTCTCCTCACCTGATGTTAAGTGACGATAAGGCTGAAGATGGAAGCGCACTACAACCAGAATCCTCATCACTGAGTAACTGGCTATCTTACCTCTAACTGCCGGAACACAACAATTTAAAATTCTTGTTATGGTGTCAGACTTAGGTAAGATGGTGGTAGCTAGCCAGGCGGGCTAGAAATAAGCCCTACCACCAACCAAACCGCGTACAAATTGTACCCCCTGGGAATCGAACCCTGGACCCCTGCGTCTTACACGGGTGTGCGAACCACTAGACCACAGAGGCGGTTAAATGCGATTATATGCAATGTAACCAACCAAACCATTTATATTTCCAAGGTAAGCTACGAGCAAGCCTCGATCTGCTGTTCGGGCGGGAGATCGAGTTCACAGACGAGCAACTGCGCGAGCACATCGACTCGATCACTGTAGCTGGCAATGACACCACGGCGCTGGTCATCGCGTATACGCTGGTATTGCTGGGAGTGCATCAAAATGCTCAAGAGAAGGCTTACCAAGAGTGAGTTCAAATTTCACTTGGTTGGTAGGTATAGCATGTTTTCTTGCATTCGATATATTTTGCAAAATATACTGAAACAAACACGCGGCAAATTGTCTTCTATAAATGTAACATCAAATGGAAGGAAATGATGACTTATTTTAAACCTAGGATATTACAAGGTTATTTTTAGTTCATTGTAAACCTCTCGTGGGGTTGATCAGACCATCAAACTGAACAATTTTCATTATGGGACCAACCTTGAAATCGCGAAAAAAAATCAGCTTTTTCATACATTTCGATGGAGTAGGGGAGGTCAGCTCAATGCGGCCATAGCAGGCAAAGTGGCCACGCCTCATTTTTCGGCAACTAATAACGATAGCACGATATTGTATGTTGTGATATGTAACAAGCCCTCCAGCCCACACCGAGCAGCTATTTGGTTGTGGTTGGAGCGAGCGCGTGGCCGCGGCGAGACGCCAAAGGTTTCTGTTCATTTTGCTAAAAAAAACCCAGGGTAAATTCAACCTGTTTTCGGCAAACCTCTATAAAACTCAATGTTTTTATTACACGTCTATTATTACTTTTCCATTTAGCTTTGATTGTGTAATATTTGTTCCGACATGGGATAAATATTATAAGCTGAGTTCCTTTTTCTGAACAAAATGGTGAGAAAAGGCAAAGCGGTCCGGGCAAAGTGGCCAAGTGCTTTGCCGCAGCTGTTGAATATTTAAATTTATTTAAAAGAATTGTTGGTAAGAGAAAATTGTCGCGTACCGCTGACATATATAAAATATTTTTTAGTTTATAAAAATTAAAAATAAATCTAGGAATATTCGAAGATTTAAAGACTGAAGTGTTAATTGTCTCATTTGAAACTTTATAACAGTTTTTTTTATAAATTAGGTTTTTTTTTAATCTACTTAAGTTTTCTTGTTTTTAAGCACCATGTTTTTCAACTAAGTCTGCATTTATTGATATTTTTTGGAATGGCCACTTTGCCCTTACCCACATGGCCGCTTTAGGCCACTCACTTGGGCAAAGCGGTTTTTCGACAAGTTTTCGTAATTTACAAATTATAAGAAATCATTTGAGTTTTTGCAAAATGTGATTACATGTTATAAAAGTACGATAAATTCTCTATCTATTGATATAAAATAACTTTCAAATAACTTTTCTTTACCGGGATTTTTTTAAAGTCAAAGTTAAGGTGGCCGCGCTGAGCTGACCTCCCCTAAGCATTGTACTTTTATATGGAGCAGCGTATTTTTTTCTTCCTGATTTCGAGGTTGGTCCCATAATGAAAGTTGTTCAGTTTGATGCTCTGATCAACCCCACTAGCGGTTTTCAATGAACTAAAAATAACCTTGTATAAAGGTATTAATCAGCCGATAACTCACATGCAGTAGCGACAAGATTTTAGCTTTCATTTTAGTTTTAAGTTTTAAGAGGCCTTCACATGGAACGAAAATAACTGTGGAGTCTACTGTCTAATCTTGACTTAACATTAAAATCTTTTTAAATGTCTTTGATAGGCTAGAAACCATTTTCGGGACTTCGAAGCGTGGAGCCACTAAAGACGACCTTCAGAAGATGCAGTACCTCGAGAGAGTGATTAAAGAGAGCATGCGCCTTTACACTGTCGTGCCCATCATCGCCCGGAATGTCGACAAAGATACCTATTTACGTGAGTGCATGAATCCGCATTGTCATTACTATCATCAACCATTTTGATCCATGTTGGGGTGGTTCACAGGTCTTGATGAAGATATTATCCATTTTGGACTAACTCTTTATAGTTGCTTTGCCCTTTCCGCCATCATAATAATAAATGCAATATGATCCACGAAACAAATGACAACGAATTTAAATATTAAAACTAAGCGGTCAAAGTGGACCCCTGTTGATCTCCTTTACTGAACTTTAATATTCTTTTCTCCTCTGCATTGTTAAACTTAATTTTGATATACAGGGTTATTTGTAAAACACCAACAACCTCGTAGGAGTAGATTACTAACATCATAAACAACAACATTTGTTTTAACGACATTTTCAAAAACCGACAAAAAAATTCGACTCTCCATACAAATGTCCCGAATAGCTGATCGAGTTTTGTATGAAAAGTCGATATTTTTTTTGTCTGTTTTCGGGAAAGTCGTAGAACAAATGTTCTTGTTTATGATGTTAGAAATCTACTATTGCGAAGTTGTTGGTGTTTTACAAATAACCCTGTATAACAAAATTACGTTTTATTATTAATATATATATTAAGTTTAATTAAATATTGCAATCTTGTCTCCATTGTCTAATACTGTCTATTAAAATTTTTGTATTATGGTTGTTCACTTACAATGGGGAATGTCCGAAAAAAAATCAAATTAGCTGAATATTTTTTTATAGGTAGGAATACTTAGGAATAAGCTCCCTCAGTAATAGAAAAAAGTTTCAAAATTTTCGGTCGCGTAAAAAATTAAAAAAAAATTAAAGTCTCTTCGATTTCACTAATGTACGAAAGTAACAGCAGAATGGAGATTATACCTTTGCCACTACCTGCCACAACCGCAATAAGTATTAAGAAAAAAAGTTTTGACATTTATTTTTTGATTTTTATCAGACATTCCCCATTCACTTTGTCAAAAGCTTTTTCTTAATTAGGTACGTCTTTGGAACTTTTTGCTGTTTGTAAAAACGCATTATCTCTTTGCTCCAATTGTTTACTTATGTACTTAGCGCCATCGCACACGGGAGACTTTTGTCTCCGCAACTATTTTGTCTCTCACATGGTTTGTATGAAAAGTTGCAGACGACCGCGTCGCTTCGTGTGCGCGCTTCCATATAAACCCGTGGACTTGAGACAGAGACAAAACAGTTGCAAGGCGACTAAGTTGCCCGTGTGCGATAGCGCTTAGAGTAAGACGCGCTTCTGGTATATTTGTTTGTCCCCACGTTTACATACTCTAAAAACAGCTGGTTGCGGGGTGACCATACCGGCCGGTACCGGGGCAGTGGTCGGTTCGTTCGCCATCCACCGATCCAAGGCGGTGTGGGGACCGGACGCGGAGCTATTCGACCCCGACCGTTTCCTTCCGGAGAGGGCGGCCAACCGGCATCCGGCCGCTTTTCTACCGTTCAGCTACGGCTCAAGAAACTGTATTGGTACGTCTCACAATGAACTGACTCCCGGTTTCCGAGGTTGATTTAACTTTGTCAGAGGGGTCTACATTATCTGGTTTAAAGTTAATTTTGTTACTTTAAACCAGACAATATTGACCCCTCCGATTAAGTTAAACCCAAGAATTTATATATGTACTACGTACAACTTATGAAATACCTCAGAAACCGGGGGTTAATCAATCACACGATTAATGGATTTCATTTGATTTGAATTTATTAGCGGAGAAGGATGTACTAGCCAGCTACTGACTAATCGCACAATTATTAGTTCATAGCAACACGCGGCTTCCGTACGGAAGCCGTGTTGCGGAAGCCGTTCATTCATACCGTAAAAATAATAAGTACCTATACCTATTAAAGAGTTATTCAAAAATTATTAAAACCTTATTAGAGGGCATGGTTAATTTTAACACTATATAATAATATAGTGTTAAAATTAACCAAGTTAAAAGTTGATGACTAAAAATCTTAATAAATCTAATAAGATTTATTAAGATTTTTAGTCATCAACTTTGACTAAGGATACAAATGTTTTTTTCATTCAATCGAGGTAACTTTGAAACCTTGGTTTTCTGCAATTGATGTACCGTGCTGTGATCTGATAATGGCCATCCAGGGAGTGAATGGAGGAGATTCAGATCGCTATATACACCCAATTGATCTGCCTTTCTATTGTCTAATTTAAAAATCTATCGCAATCGCTTTCAGGATGTAACACATTAAAGCTTCTTTTTGGGACAAATAAAAACTTACCAAAGAAATGCAGCAATGTGTCACATACATCTGTCAAATGAAAGCGATTGCGATAGATTTTTAAAATTAGGCAATTAGCCCCCTGATCAATCAACTTTGTCTTTGCCATATGGAGGGAAAGTATCTTAAATATTGAAGATAGGAAATTTTACTGAAAGAAGACTTCATTTTGTTTTTAAAAAAAACGGAACTGCATTCATAGATTTTTTTAAATGGCCTAAGATTCGATACAAATTTATACAATCCGTAATAATTAGAATTTAAATGTTAAGTTTCATGGTCTTCCTTTTGTTTACGATGCTGTGTCACTTAAGAAAAAATAATCCTTATGATTATGAGTAAACTTTTCGATTGGTATCGTAAAAATAAATTAAAAAAAAACGTTTTTGGTAGGTTCGACTCCTGGTTAAGGCAGGCGATTTTTCAAAAGTCTTTGAATGCAGTTCCAATTATTTTTTAAATAAAATGAAGTCTTCTTTCGGTAAAACTTCCTATCTTTAATATTTAATTTAAGGTACTTTCCATCCATGTGTGGCAAACTTTTGGGACACCCTATATATGAGTTGGCGGCGCTATGTAGGTACCTAGTGGAGTGGACGGCTGTTGGGTGCCTGCTTGTACTATTGGGTATCCCAGCTACCATAGACAGAATTAATACTTATATAGGTACTAGTAAGGTTAAGTAGTAACTTTATTAATTTATTTACAGGTCGCCACTTCGGCATGCTAATAATGAAAAGCATAATCTCATCAGTAATAAGGAGCTACAAGATATTCGCCGAAGACATACAAAGACTCAAGATAGAAATGCTTTTGTTCCCCATAAACGGTCACTTGTTAAAAATTCAAAAACGATAATTAGGTAATGTGTTTGTCTGTGTGAAGTTTGAGAAGTTGGTTATTGACTTTTTGTAAGTATGTATAAAACCACTTTTATTTTTATACCGGTTACCGTACCGCAGGCTGATGATCTAATTAGAAACCACCTAGCGACCGGTCTCATTTGACAGATGAATTTGATACATTGCAACTTCTTTTTGGGGTAAAACACATATCAAAGAAAAGTAGCAATGTATCACATTCATCTGTGAACTGCAGTGCAATTCTCTAAGAGACGCTTCATGGCTGCGTTGATTGCTGTGATCACAGCAGTCACAGCCGCAGCATCGTCCGCTGTAATCACGTCATGTTATCACGGAATTCACTAAGCTCAGTTAGCTCACTGACGATCTCTAGACCGCGTGATCGCTATGCTGTTCTCTCGGCTGTGCTAGAGTGGTGACCTGGTGACATAATTTTGTTTTTAGAATCGATCAATTCTCGACTATTTTCTTGGCTATTGGCGCTTGGCATTTTGGCTATTTTCTTGCAATAAAAGTAATATTAACAAACATTAACGTATGATAAATGTAAGCAATGATTGAATATACATTATTTAAGTAAAAATTCTATGAAAATTACGAAAATACAGTAAATATGAAAAAAATAAGTCGCTACTACTTAAATCAATTATTATAATAAATCAATTTTTAAAACGCTTTAATTAATAAGTCGAGGTATTATCGATTTTGATTTCAAACCATAGCTCATCCTTAGCTCGTCTGTGAAATAACGTCAAATTGATGAAATCTACAGTTCGATGGCGAGTTTCGTGAATACTATACCGGTCGCTAGGTGGTTTTAAAAACCAAATTAAATGATAATCAGCCTGCCGGTTACCTTTTTATAGTTGCATGTGATTTGCGGCAACTTCATGTAGCTAGCACTGCCCACATTTTTTATATGGTGCAACAAATTAAAATACGTATCTGTAAGTTAGTAGGTACATAGGTAGGTAGGTGTACCGCAAGCGGTAGTTGGTCACTGCTGTTGTCAAATTAATCACATTGTATGTAGGTACATTGGAAATAATTTAATAAAACAGTACAAATCTATGAAAGTTGATTATTTTTGTTTAATTCAGATTACTTACCTCATTATTTTAGTTCTAAAATACTTCTTACGTTCTTTAATCGATGCTCAACGGAAAATAAAAATGAAGAATGGGTTCTTCTTCTTCTTATTTTTGTTTTGGCAATCTACTTTCTTTTTGGAAGTAATTTTTGCCAGTGTCAAGTGTTGAATATTTCAGTGATAGATTGTTTCAGTTTACATTAAAATGCGGGTGCATCGCATTCCAATGCTGCTTGGAGCATTTGGCACCAAGTATATCAAGACAGTTTACTTGGTAAGTTCTGCCGAGGTAGCCACCACTACAGTAAAAGTCTCGGCTTCACACAACCAAGATCGCGCCTATTTCAATTATCCCACATATTGTTCAGTTGCGTAGACACTTGTACCACAAATCTGCACCAATTTTAAGACACAATATCCACTATGAATCAATTTGCAAATAATTAAAATAGACACCGAACCGAACTTGACAAATGGCGCCAAACAACTCGAAGAAATTACAAAGATATTAGAATTTTTTTTTTTATTTTTTTTTTTATTTTTATTTTAACAATCTTCGGGAAGCTTACAGCTAGGTTAAAAAGAAAGTGGTTAACTAAAATAAATATCTAGTAGAGGAGGGGCCAGGCCTTCAAAATTGAAATCCCGTCGGACAAGCGAGTGCTCTACCGACAACTGGTATCATTGTCTTCAGCATGATCTCCTGAACAATAATATAGCGGTTGTCGCATTATAAAGTGGTGGAGGGGGGAGGGGGGGGGAGGAAAAAGGTGCAAAACTCGGTTATCAGAGTTTGGCTAATTTCTCAATAACCACTTGTTCGATTCAAACAAATAAACTGTCATATGGTAGGTAATATTCTTAACAACAGATTTTATCAAACAATGGTTTCTGTAGATACTATAGTTTATGAAATAATTAGATAAAATATGAATTTCAAATAAATATTTTTTTTGTTTTGTAGAATTGAAGCAGTAAATTGAAATAAACTACTATGTAATTAAAACTATGAAGATTTGCTCCAGAAAAAAATATCGGTGAATAGCCCAGTTATTCCCTTATATAGAATAATAAACTTGTTAGACATTTTTGTCTAGAAACTAGCTAAAAAAAATTTTTTTGTGTCGCGTGGCGAAATTTTTTCTTCTTTTTTTTTCTTAAATCCTCTACAGAATTAAAAGTATCAAGATTTGCCTCAGGAAAAAAATAACGGTAAATAGCCCAGTTATCCCATTATATATAATGATAAACTTATCAAACATTTTTGTCTGGTAATTATGTTAAAAAAAATGTTTTTATTGCGTGGCGAATTTTCTTTATCTCTTTTTTTTCGAAAATCCTCTACAGAATTAAGACTATCAAAATTTGCCCCATAAAAAAATAATAGTGAATAGTCCAGTTATTTTTCTATATAGAGTAATAAATTTGTAAAACATTTTTGTCTAATAACTGTGTTACAAAATGTTTTGTGGTGCGTGGCGAAATTTTCTTTACAATTTTTTTTTTTTCGAAAATCCTCTACAAAATTAAATCTATGATGATTTGCCTCAGAAAAAAATGCTGGTGAATAGCTTAGTTATTGCACTATACAGAAAAATAAACTTATCAAACATTTTGTCAAGAAATTATGTTAAAAAAAATTATTTCTGTCACGCAGCGAAATTTTCTCTAACATATAATTTTTCCAAAAATCTTCTACAGAATTAAAACTATGAGGATTTTCTACAGAAAAAAATATAGTAAATAGATCAATTATTCCACTTTATAGGTTAATAAACTTATCTAACATTCTGGTCTAGTAACTGTGTTAAAAATTGTTTTGTGTCACATAACACGGTGGACCTGCAAAGTTATGTTTAAATGAGTTTGCACGGCACAAAATATTTTTTAACACAGTTACTGGACAAAAATATTTGACAAGTTTATTATTCTATATAGTGAAATAACTGGGCTATTCACAATTATTTTTTTTCTGGGGCAAATCGTCATAGTTTAAATTCTGTAGAGGATTTTCGAACAAATGGTAGAAAAAATTTCACCTCGTGAACAAACATTTTTTTAACATAGTTACTAGACAAAAATGTTTATCATGTTTATTATTTTATATATAGTGGAATAACTGGGCTATTCACCAGTATTTTTTTTCCGAGGATAATCTTTATAGTTTTAATTCTTTTTGATTTTCGAAAAAAATGGTAGAAAACATTTCGCCAAGCGACCCAAAAAATTTTTTAAGCATAGTTACTAGATAAAAATGTTTAACAAGTTTAATACTCCTTATAGTGAAACAACTGTGCTATGTACAAATATATTTTTTCTAGGGCAAATCCTCATAGTTTTAATTTCATAGTACTTTCTTTCAATTTACTGCTTCAATTCTGCAAAACTAAAAAAGCCTTTGTTTGAAAATCATCTTTTTTCAATTTTTGTAATAAACTTTAGTATTTACAAAAACCATTGTTAGATAAAATTTGTTGTTACGGGTATTATCTACCATATGACACCTTATTTGTTTTAATCAGACAAGCGGTTACTGAAAAATTATCCAAACCCTGATACCCGATTTCCGCATCTTTTCCCTCCCCTCCCTCCCCTCTCAACCACTTTATAATGCGACAACCGCTATATTCTTGTTTAAGAGATCATGCTGAAGACAATGATACCAGTTGTCGGTAGAGGAATCTCTGGTTCGACGGGAATCGTCATTAGACGACTTTCGTTAAAGCGGTTTCCATATTATTCGGACAGTGACCTCCCGCACTATATCGATGATAATTTTGCTGTCTTCCAGCCAAATTTCAAAACTAAAAAACAAACAGCAAGCTAATTACTGCGGCAATTTTACGTAATACTTTATACTATATGTACTTCTGTACTTTATTTTAATTTACTGCTTCAAATCTACAAAACCAAAAATGATTTTGTTTGAAATTCTAATTATTTAATAAACTATAGTATTTACAAAAACCATTGCTAAATAAAATATGTTGTCAAGGATATTACCTACCCTAAAACACCTTATTTGTTTAAATCGGACAAGTGGTTGTTGAGAAAATTAACCAATTTCCGATACTCGACTTCCGCATCTTTTCCCTCCCCCCTCCCCCCTCCACCACTTTATAATGCGACAACCGCTGTATTCTTGTTCAGGAGATCATGCTGAAGACAATGATACCGGTTGTCGGTGGAGCACTCTCTTGTCCAGCCGGAATCGTAATTAGACGACTTTCGTAAATGTGGCATCTCCTCTATAGGGCCAATTACAAGCTTCCAACCCAGTAATTAAAGTATAAACAAGTAGGTAGTATAGATTTACAAATTATTTGTTAGAAAATAGTTATTTGTTATACAAGAGAGCAAAGTAATTTTTTGCTGCGAGTGCTGACTTTTAAATCACGAACTAGCGAAGTAGTCTAGAATTGAATCACGAGCGTAGCGAGTGATTCTAATATAGACTATTGAGCACAGTGAGTGATTTAAAGGCACGAGACATCAAAAAATTTGATCTCGTGTTAAACATACAACTTTTCACCTCTACCAGCGAGAAAAGGTGTTAGAAATTAAAAAAGCACTTTGCCTCACGCTCGCAGCAAAAGTCGATTTTGCTGCGAGTTTTTAATTTTGCTGCGAATTTTTGGTAAAAAAGCACTTTGCCTCACGCTCGCAGCAAAAGTCGATTTTGCTGCGAGTTTTTACGCGCCAAAAGCACCCTTTTCGTGCTGGATAGGTGAAAATAACTATTAGGTACCTAATGAGGGATTGTTGAAAAGGTCTATTTCGAATTGCTTTGCAACACTATTGAAACACCTGCTTGTTCTGATAAAGAAAGAATTTCGCCGATACTTCGTTTTGCACCAGGGAACGCGAAGTACGTTAGGTTTACGGAAGGAAGCTACCTGTACCTTGATTACGTAAAGCTGTTGCTAACAATTCTCGGTTGAAATCAATTGAAAGCGCGGTTGCATTGCTGCTTTAGCTAAGATAGTTGTCAGATTGGTTCTTACTAAAGCAGCGATGTAACTGCGATTTCTGTCAGAGTTGATTGCAACAAAGTTACGTAATCACCTCCAGCAGGCTGTCTAACTTTGTTGCAATCAACTTTGACAGAAATCGGAGTTACATTGCTGCTTTATTAAGAACCAATATGAGAACTATCTTACTTAAAGCAGCAATGTAACTGCACTTTCAATCGATTTCAATCGAGAATTGTTAGCAACAGACTTACGTAATCAACGGGCAGGAGCTCGTAAACCAATGCCACTCAAAAGTTCTGCCCCCTAATTACGAAACTTTGTTGCAATCAACTCTGACAGAACCAATGTGAGAACTATCTTACTTAAAGCGGCAATGTAACTGCGCTTTCAATAGATTTCAATCGAGAATTGTTAGCAACAGACTTACGTAATCAAGGTACAAGACAATTGACAGCGCCACCCGCTATGCTGAGAAGATATGACAGATCTGCAATGCGTCTTCTTTCTACAAGTGGTAAAAAATGAAACTGACGGCATCGCTGATCGTAATCACAAGTATAGGTATTCCTTTTATTTAAACTATAAATACCGCAGAAACCGTGAATCCTTTCAATTTGCGTTTCATATAGTTTGTAACAGGGGTTCCATACTTGAGAGGCATATTCTAAATGACTACGTACGTAAGCACAGTAAAGTAGGTATTTTTAGAGCTTTTATAGAGTTGAAGTCGTGTGATATCCTCATTACGAAGCCGAGAGCTTTAGATTCCTTAGCGGAGTTTTTGGCGGGATTTTGTCGAGTTCAGTTCGGTGACTATTTTAATTATTCGCAAATTGATTCATAGTGGATATTGTGTCTCAAAATTGGTTCAGTTTTGTGGTACAAGTGTCTACGCAACTGAACAATATGTGGGATAATGGAAATAGGCGCGATCTTGGTTGTGTAAAAAATAGGCGCGATCTTGCTTGTGTTGTCACAACTACAGTAAAAGTCTCGGCTTCACACAACCAAGATCGCGCCTATTTCAATTATCCCACATATTGTTCAGTTGCGTAGACACTTGTACCACAAAACTGCACCAATTTTAAGACACAATATCAACTATGAATCAATTTGCAAATAATTAAAATAGACACCAAACCGAACTTGACAAATGGCGCCAAAAAACCCCCAGAGTTCTTTTGATCATTTGTATTAGAAATTTAAAAATGGAACGTGATGCGACTCTACAGCCTTAAGTATAAAAAAAATTTCAGGTCAGTGGAGTATTCGGCCATATCAAGAATCTTATATTCATATTATATATACCTACTTCTCAAAAGAAAATAGGGCCCATAGGTAAGTAGGTACTATATTCTGTCCCATACATAGCTAAAAGATTTTCCATAAAAACGAGCTAAGTAATTTTATAAGGGTTTTTTAATTTTTAAATCTTTCTAGGCTGTGTGATACTTTTCCTTTGAGCAGAATGATAGAAAAAAATATATCTAAATATAGACAGTTGGAGGGCTGCCAGCTTAAAAAAGTACCCGAAATAATAGGAAAAATTAAAAATGATTTATTAATAACGATATCAAAGGCAAATGATAATTTGATACAGAGAAGAGGTATGGGATACCTCTTCCAAAAATCACGTATCAAAGGGAAATAACAAAGCTTTTTCAAATCACTCTGCGGATAATGTTGTTGTTTACATAATTAGTACTATTTTCTAATTTTTTTCATATTATTTTAAGCATTTATTACGTAATTGTTTTTTGTTCCAAATAAAATAAAGTAAAATCACGTAAGTTGACATATCGATCGACACAATCTTATAAAGTTGTTTTCAATACAGATGCTTAAAATGTGTGATTTCGATGGTACAGCGTGGGGAAAGTTGATTTTACCGCACGCTATGCGTTTTTATCTACGGTATAGTACAAAGTTGATTTTACCGCACACCGTGAATTTTAGTTTACAGTTTTTTTGGTATATTTTTTTGTGGTTGATTACGCTGTAAAATAAAAAAAACACAGACTTTTTTATTTCAGTATCTATAATGTTTTCTCGCAGATGTATTAAAAAACGTAGTATAGTACTTACACGATTGTTACGGTTTTTTAAAACTCGTGACTTTTTTATGCACAACGGGATATTGTAAGCCCTCGCCTGCCTGCTATAAAACGTCAAGTCGTTTTAAATCGTTTGCATCCGTTTTTCTTAATAAAGTTAAAAAAACGGGTGCAAGCGATTTTCGACCTTATTTCTGGCTTGGCATTCGGGTATTATGGTCTTTCGTTATCGGCAACACTGAACACACTAGCTACCTAGCCTAAGTACCTAGCTAATGTCTTCTTCTTATTTTTGTTTTGGCAATCTACTTTCCTCTTGGAAGTAATTTTTTGCCAGTGTCATGTGTTGAATATTTCAGTAATAGATTGTTTCAGTTTACATTAAAATGTGGGTGCATCGCATTCCAATGCTGCTTGGAGCATTTGGCACCAAGTATATCAAGACAGTTTACTTGGTAAGTTCTGCCGAGGTAGCCACCACTACAGTAAAAGTCTCGGCTTCACAGAACCAAGATCGCGCCTATTTCAATTATCCCACATATTGTTCAGTTGCGTAGACATTTGTACCACAAAACTGCACCAATTTTAAGACACAATATCCACTATGAATCAATTTGCAAATAATTAAAATAGACACCGAACCGAACTTGACAAATGGCGCCAAAAAACTCCCAGGCTAATGTCATGAAATGACAGCTTTTTTTGTGCCGATTTGAAAATCGCCATATTACTACGTCTGTCATAGTATAGAATCTACTGATCTCAGCGCCAATATGGCGATTTTCAAATCGAAACAAATGACAGGTGACGTTCGCCTGTCCAGCGTACTCTTGTATAATGGACGTCAGCGTCAGTACTAGCTACTTATTACTAAGGCGCCGGCTACACGCGTGGTATTAAAGGTGCGGGCACATTTGTCTGACGCCACGTGTTAACACGCCGTCATGTGAAATCTCGCAGTCTCGCTCGGAGCGTCACAGCTTGCGCGCGTGCGCACACACTTACGCTCGTAGTACAACCTACCTACATCCAGCTTACCATAAATCGCGCTAATATTATTGTTTACATCATGGAATGTGAAAAGTGCAAAAAATCCTTGTCAAAAAAAGGTTCCCACTTCCAGTGCCAAGGATGTCTTGGAACATTTCACAGAAGCTGTGTAAAAGGTTTAGCTGCGGATATGAGGGCGGGTAACATCCGTACTTACTGCAATGATTGTGAGGCTGACTCGGAGGAAGAGGAGCAAGAAGATGAGATGAATAACACTCAGAAAATATTGAAAGATATTCAAGAAAAAGTAAGTTCCATCCCCGGTTTTAAAAAACAGTTGGAAGGTATAAAATCTAGTATGGGATTACTTTCAGAAAAATACGACGTTCTACTAAAGGAACATACTCAAAGTAAGGAAAAAATTACTAAGCTAGAAAAAACTGTTATTAGTATTAATAACAAGTGCATTTTTCTAGAAAAGTGCAATATTGCGCTAGAACAAAAAATGCACGAGTTTGAGCAAGATTCACGTAAACAGAATATCGAGATCGCTGGTATTGAACAGAAACCTAACGAAAATGTGAAGGAGATAGTACTGAAAGTGGCAGAATTATTAAATGTAAACGGCTCGGACATCGAGTGGACTAGCCGACGTCGTCAGCCACGTCCGGCGGACAAACCCGGCGCGAAACCAGCGCCTATCGTGGTGAAATTCCAGGGAACGGGCTCAGCGGTGCGTGACTCCTGGCTGGCACAGCGACGTAAGTTAGCCAATATAACAAGCAGCGATATCACCAGTGGCACATTAAAGAACAAAATTTATATCAACGAGGACCTACCTAAAACTACGCGGGATTTGTTATGGGAAGCTAAGCGCCAACTACGTAATAAATACAATTACATTTGGGTTGTGAACGGCAAGATCCTAGTGAAAAAAACAGAAGGAGAAAAATCAACATGGGTCAAAACGGAACAAGACATAAAGGAGTTGCTCAGTAAAGAATGAACGCAAAGTTTCCACCGCCCACCCGCGCGGTTTGTGTACCTACCCACCCACCTATTCTGTTATTGCTATGTAAGTTAATTTAATTCCTTAAATTCGCATCTTTAAATGATTTAGATATAATATCAGATGTGTCAGTAACGGCGGATATCGCCGATAATATTGATAGTTGGATTTCCACATGGAACATAAATAAAAAGTTTTGTTTACTTCATATAAATATCCGATCCTTAAAGAAACATTTTTATGAACTATTGGTTATGCTCAGCAATAATTTAAATAACATAGATATTTTAGTAATTACTGAAGCAAATATAAATTTCTCAATGCTAAATTTATATAAGATTAAAGATTTCGAAATGCACAGCTATACCCGCACCGGACGGAGCGGGGGCGGAGTAATAATTTATGTTCGTGAATCACAAGCGACAACTATGTTGTGCCCGGAGCTGTCGGCGTCACTGCATGCGGCAGAGTGCGTGTCCATTTCACACAGTCACGATGATGAATTAATTTATGTTATTGCAATTTATAGACCACCCAAAATTAATAAAAAAAGTAAAATAATAGAATTTTTGGACGAATTCCGTCATTTGTTAAATAAAATACCATATACTGCAAAGGCTATAGTTTGTGGTGATATTAATATAAATTTATTAAACAGTCGAGACAAACACGTTATTTCTTATGAAAACCGTCTGTCCGAATATGGTTTCATTAAATGCATAAATGATGTCACTAGATCAGAAATTGTAAACGGCGTGAAAACGGAATCATGTGTAGACCACATTTACATACGAGATCCAACATCTATAATTAGTTCTGGAATAATACATAATAAAATATCCGATCACTACCCAGTGACCGTGGCAGTGGAATGGAGCCACGCCCCATGTAGTGATGGCGACAACTCTGTGTCTGCGTCGCGCGGCCGCGTCGCGGTCGACCGATCACCGAGCGGAGCCGCAGGTGTCGCACGAACGGGTCGAGCGGCCGCGACGAGGCTGCGCGCCCCCACAGCATCTCGTAAAGTGCTCGATAACCGAGCGGTTCGTGAAAAATTGTTATGCACTAACTTCGATGAACTCCTGTCGATAGACTGTCCATTGCGGCTCTTTGATGCTTTTCAACAGATTTTTATAGACATATACAACAGTTGTTTTAAAAATGTAACCATATTTACCAGTAAAAGAAATAATAACAACTGGATTACAAATGATTTAAAAAACATGTTAGTACAAAGAGACCACTTATTCAAAATTTGGAGTAATGATCCGAAAAATATGATAAAGCGCTTAGATTATACTAAATATAGAAATAAATGTCATAAGTTAATTGTTAAAAAAAGAAACCAATACGATAGACAAAGTATAATAAACTGTAATAATAACATTAAAAAGTTGTGGGATAAATTAAATTCATTATTAGGAAGTAAAAAGCAGAGTTTAGACGATTTCATTTTAAATAATATGAAACCCATAAATGTAAATAAGATTTGTGACAGTTTTGCAAACACATTTTTGGAGGAAATTAAAAGTATTAAACATGTTTGTAATGAAAAGTGGTTAAAAAGGGATACATACGCTCAAAAAAAGGACATGTGCATGAGGTGGCAGCCAGTCGACAGCACATACGTTGAGCAAATTATTAAAAAAATGAATTCAAATAAATCACCTGGCAGTGACCTCGTACGTATGTCTGATCTAAAATTCATTGTAAGTAAAATAAGTCCAGTAATTGCAAAATTGCTGAACTTAAGTGTAAGTCACTCTTCATTCCCAGACAAGTTAAAAGAAGCAATTGTACGACCCATTTTCAAAAAGGGTATTCGCAAAAATTATAGTAATTATAGGCCTATAGCTATCTTATCAAGTGTCGAGAAAATCATGGAAAAATGTATCGTAGATCAGTTAAGTAGCTATCTTAAAAAACATACTATATTAAACGAGAACCAACATGGATTTCAAAAAGGCAAAAGTACCAACAGTTTATTATCGGAGTTCACGGATGAAATCAATGGGTATTTAAATGAAAAAAAGTTTGTAGTTGCTATATTTTTTGATTTCAAAAAAGCGTTTGTAACACTAGAAACAGATACCTTGCTGCAGGCGATGGAGGAGTGCGGGGTGGGGCAGCCGCTGAACAGCTGGTTCCGCGACTATCTCTCGGCGCGCTCGTTCAGAGTTAAAGTAGGTGAACAGTACAGCGACAGGTGTGAGGTGAAGTGTGGTGTGCCGCAGGGCTCAGGGTGTGGTCCAGTGTGCTACCTGATGCACGTGAACAGCCTATGCAGCGCACTACACAATTGTTCAGCATACATGTACGCGGATGACCTGTGTGCGTTACGCGCGGGCACCGATCTAGCGGAAACCTATCGTCTGCTGCAAGATGACGTCAACACCGTAGTAAAATGGTCACACGATAACGGCATAGTGCTGAACTCCGATAAAACGAAGCTGTTGGTCATTCATTCACCCTATTTGCGACCTCCCGACACACCTTTGACAGTCGTAGCACATAGTTTTTCATGTTTTCATAATAATAATAATACCGGATGCACTTGCCATCCGATAGAAAAGGTTAATTGTGTTACTTACCTGGGAATGAAAGTAGATGAAAACTTTTCATGGGCAGCGCATGTTGAATTTGTATGTACAAAGCTCAGAACTTTATTAGCCAAATTTTATCATTTAAGTTTCAAAGTGCCCTCTAGCACTCTAAAAATGCTTTATCTGTCATTAGTAGAATCTATAGTTAGTTACGGTCTCGAGTCCTATGGGTTGACATTCAAAACATACCTACAAAAGATTGAATCACTGCAAATACGATTTTTAAAACTACTCGTTAACAAAAAAATTAAGCATAAGTACCAAGGAAATTACAGAATGTTATTTAAAGTGTGTAAAATACTACCGATAGATCTTAAACACAAATATTTACTGGCTGTCAACCATCATGGGGGTCGAGAGCGCCACTCACTTGTAGCACATAGATATAACACCAGATCGGTGTCGACTGGTAAATATGTTATACCGAAAGTCACTAACTATTACGGTGATAGAACACTCAATAAGAGAATCCCATATTTGTTAAATAATCTGCCACAGAACTTAAGATCGGAATGTAATAAAAACAAATTTTGTAATCTTTTAAAAAAACATTTATTAGACACAATACTTTAACTAAAATATTAGCATAACCAAACTATTATTGTTTAAATCTAGATTACCTAAGTATATAATTTAACATAAGATACTTTCGAGACTCGATCCCTCAGTCAAACTATCCTAAATAGTTTTGTGGGACTGATGTTGTACCAGAATGTTGTATACCTTGTTAATTAATATATAAAATAAAAAAAAATAATAATAATAATCGGTTTTCATAGTAAATGTATGCACTAGGTTCACACTTATCTTATAACACGTCGCTGACGCGACCAAATCTCATATCAGATTGCATCATAATGCGTGTTAAGTTATGACGCGTGCTATGCTTTAGTAGTAGTCTAAGCGGTCATGGGATTTTTGGTAACGATTAAGGAAAAGGTTAGATTCATTTTCATGGGTTGTAGAGTGGTCCCCTAATGTGAATGATGTCGGTCTGCCTGTTCTCAGTGGTTGCAACTTCGAGTTATAGCGCTTCGCTTACAAGAGGCATCATTGTTACGAAAAAAAAAAAACGATCAGAGAAATGGTCAGTTTTAGTATATATTCAAAGTATGTCATCTCTGCAGATGAAACAAGTTGGTCTGCCGGCTCATAGTGGTTGCATTTCTGAGCAATGACGTGCGCAAGTCACGTCATTGTTACGAAAAAAAACGATAAGGGAAATGGTCAGTTTTAGTACCTATTCAAAGTATAGTATCTCCACGGGTAAAACAAGTTGGTCTGCCGGCTCTCAGTGGTTGTATTTCAGAACTATCATTGTGTACGCAAGACGCTTATTTGTAGAAAAAGCCTAAAAAAACTTTGAAAAACGGGACAATAGGTGAATTTTCAAGTGCACGCCGGCTGCTTGCGTATCTGTGACTGTATGAGTCCCCTCCCCACCTTAAGGCATCTCTACACTCGCGCACGAAAAGCCCCAAACCTCCCGCGAAGCATAGTTTGGAACCGATTTGAATCGAATCGAAACACACACCCGCGCGTGAGTATGGAGAGGTGGCAGTTTTAGTTCCTATTCAAAGTATGGCGTCTCCGTAGCTGAAATGATGTGGTCTGCCGGCTCTCAGTGGTTGCATTTCAGAGCTATGACGCGCGCAAGTTGCAACAATTTTTTTTTTCGTCAAATTGTATATTTAAAAATACTAATCAATAGAACTTTTTATTTTTATGAAAAAATGTCTTAAGCCATTTTTGTCTAAAATGAATAGATTGGTCGGAAAAAAATATTTTATGTTTTTTTTTGTATGGAGTGAGATATTCAAGGTGCTCTTACGGCCAATTCCTAATTTTTTTCTGCCTCAAAACTACTTCTTCGTCAGTATTTCAAACGTTCAAAATAATCATACACTATCAACGTGCGCTCAAAATTGTACATTCACACAGCTTGGATTTCGAAACTGTATAAAATCGTATTTTTTTTAGTAGAAACAGTTTTTTGTCATCCTTCATTATTTTCTCATCAATTTTAACACTAGAAAAGCCAACAAAACGTTTAGTTAAGGTCTATTATACAATTGTTTTTACCATAATTACAACGCAACTAAAATATAAAGCTAAAATGTTCTCAACAAAAAACTATAAATATGTGAGTTGTAATTGTTTCATTAATTGTTTTGACCTGACCAAATTCCTAACGAACTCTTAAGAGGTATTGCGGAAGAGATGGGGCCAATACTGGCTAAAGTCTTCAACGACATACTACGCACGGTTATTATAGCTAGACAATGGGCAGAGTCACACATAATACTCTTACATAAGAAAGGATCAAGGAAGGACATAGGAAACTTAAAGCCTTTTTCACTGATTTCAAACTTTTACTACTTTATTTTATTTATTTATTTAAAAAAAATAACTTTTTATTATCACACGTAACATGACTTAACTAATATTAAAGAATAGACTACCTAATACAATTAAAATTAAATAAAGATTTCAATTTACTAAAATTTACAGGGATTTGTACACATAGCTTCTTAACTAGAGACATACAATAAGACCCAATGTATAATGTTAAATATGTATATGGATAATTAGAAAAACAATTTATTTTTCATACAAACAAGGTTACTTTGATGCGTTGATCGTTTCGCTCGCAAGCAGGGACCCTCTTTTTTGGTTAACCCAATTGATAAGGAAACCCTCATAAAAAACTTACCAAGTGATAGGGTTTCCCTTTCGATAAGGTTAGTCGAAGTTATGCTTACTGTATTGATAGGGTTTTTGAAAACAAGTCTATGAAATACCCAATAAAAACCCTTTTAACGGTAAGTGGTTCATGAAATACCCAATCAAAACCCCTTTAACGGTTAGCGGTTCTGGTCCTTCGTCCCAGGTGGAACTAGGTATAAATAAATCTCAGCAGGTAAAATAGGTTTAAACTAATTAAAATAAGTTTATTTTTTACGATAAAAATAATATATTAATTATCCAATGAAAATGTTTGTTCATATCTACTTAGAACACCTTAAATTAACAATTAATAGGTCTTATAATTAAATAATTCTAATAACTATAATTCACATTAATTATACCTTATTCAAATATGCCACCCCGGGTCATACCAGGTGCAAAGGTCCCCATAACACTGACGGCATTGCCGCGCTGAATGGCGATTGACAACCTTTGCGCCAAGTAGGACCCGGAGCGGGCGTCGCATCGCCTCTCACGTAGGCGGTGACCCAACTCCTTGACGAAGGCTACTGCCTCCGACCCCCAACATCCCGTTGCCTCAAACGCGAGTGGAATGAAAATATAATTAGAGGCCAGGGCCGCATATTTATTCCGCTTATTAACGGCTGCGGTTTCAGCAGCGGCGCCGGCTGACTGCACCGTGCGGCCCAGGTGTGAGGCAGCGAAGGTGCTGACGCACGTGGCATCCCACAACAGGCATTTCCCCCTCTGCCACGGCACCAAGGTTAGCCCGTCCGGTCTTTTACCGTCCGATCGGCTAAGACCCGGCGGCTCCAGCACGCACGGTATATTGGCAGAAATGAGTGCCCTGCGGACTATGTCATTTAAAGCGTGGTGTCGAGGGAATCTGCCCGAGCATCGACAACAACTCAAAGCGTGATGGCCGCTTGCTTCCACCATGGATCCACAGATGCATAAATGTGGTTGACAAACATCGCAACCCAGACGAAGAGCCACCGCCACACGCATAGAGTCACCATCCAGGAGTGTTCCTATTTGGGGCGATGGTAAAGCGTGCAACCATAGGTATAAATTGCTTTAACACGTTTTAAAACCCCTTCATAAAGCCTTCACAGGGTTTCCCCGATAAGGTTTTCGTATTCGATAAGTGCTTACTTGGGTTACGCTTTCGATAGGAATACCGTATTGATAGGGTTTTTGAAAACAAGTCTATGAAATACCCAATCAAAAACCCCTTTAACGGAAAGCGGTTCCGGTCCTTGCTCGCAAGTTCGATGACTTCCAATCTCCCGAACAAGCCGGGTTTAGAAAAGGCTTTAGTACCATAGACCACATCTATTAAATCTGCTACTATGCTTGGCGTTCGTGGACTATGAGAAAGCCTTTGATTTGATTGAAACCTAGGCGGTGCTGCAGTCTCTCCAATGTTGCCAAGTGGACTACAAGTATATCGAGGTGATGTAGTACTTATACGAAAATGCCACCATGTTGATCCGAGTACAGAACCAGAGCACAAATCGTATCCAACTGCAGCGAGATGTGAGACAGGGAGATGCTACTTCCCCGAAACTATTCACAGCTGCGTTGGAGGATATCTTTAAACTCTTAGACTGGAAAGGACTCAGTATCAAGATTAATGGCCAGTACCTAACACACCTTCGTTTTGCCGATTATATAGTTCTTATGGCTGAAACCTTGGAAGACCTGAACACAATGCCCGAAGATCTCCGTTAGTGCTTTCCAAAGAGTGGCTCTCAGGATGAACATATATAAGACGAAAATCATATCGAATGTCCATGTTGTGCCCACTCCAGTTCATGTTGGGAAAACTAGGAGTTGTTGTCCATTACGTATAAGTACCTAGGACAGGCAGTCCAGTTAGGTAACTCCAACTGCGGGAAAGAGTTCTCTCGTCGAATCAAACTCAGATTGGTAGCATTCGGGCAGCTTTGAAAACATCTTTCCGTCCGATTTACCTCAGTATCTCAAGGCGAAAGTTTATGACCAGTGTGTGTTGCCAGTGATGACTTCGGCAGTGAAACGTGGTCGCAAACTATGGATCTCATAAAGAGGCTCAGGGTCACCCAGCGTGCAAAGGAGAGAGTCATACTCGGCGTTTTTCTGCGTGATCGAATCAGAAACGAGGAGATACGCAGGAAAACTAAAGTAATTAACAACGCTTGAAGGATTGCTCAGTTGAAGTGGCAGTAGGCTGGACACATAGTGAAAAGAACCGATGGCCGTTGGGGGGGAAAGGTTCTGGAATAGCGACCGCGGACCGGACGACGCTCCGTGGGTAGGCCACCGACAAGGTGGACCGACGATCTGGTGAAGGTCGCGGGAAACCGCTGGATGCGAGCAGTGCAGGACCGATCGTCTTGGAGATCCTTGGAGATCCTTGGAGATCCTTGGAGGTGGCCTATACCCAACAGTGGGTGTCGTGCGGCTGATATGATGATACATCCAAGTGATCTGATCAGCATTTTAAGAGCTGTATGTACCAAAGTTCTCAGTTTCAGGATTTCCATACCTTTTAATGCTATTTATGTTTTTTTTTTAAACTTATCGAAACAGCTCTTACAATCCTGATAGCTCAGTTGTGTGTGTGTATATTGCGATCTGGATCTCCTTCATTTACTCTCTTGATAGCCGTCTTCAAATCACAGCTTGATCAATCCATGGCGGAGGATGTATGAAAATTAATTAACTGGTGCTTCTTATTATCTGTCACATAATAAAATATTGTAGATTATAGTTTCTGCTTGTTTCTATCAATGTTCATAAATACAATTTTGATCTTAATATATCTTCAAAATCTTTACTTTTGTGATAAATTACTTATAAAGGAGCCTTATTTTCTTTTTGTAAAGCCCATAATATAAAGGTTTTTAAAAATCATAATAAAATTTAGTTTCTATCGTTATAATTTTAAAAACTTCATTTATTTGAATATTATATTAATCATTGATCTGAATTAACCTTTTCTCTTTTTCCTTGTAAAATAATAATACAATTTTAGTTTGCAATAACCCGCCTGGGCCTTATTTAACATCCCGCTGCATTTTGTTATTTCAGTTTTAGTTGATTTATTATGGTAAAAAAGTCATCCACAGTAATAATACTGACCAAAAGTTTTGATTAGCGTATAGTTGGCAGCCTCACCATTGAATTAGAAGGTTTTGACTAGGTCAAAAAATTGTTAGTAAATAGTTATAAATAGTGAACTATAGCATATAAATAGTGATACTATGGTTCAAAAGATATTTGAGTATCTTGGTGAGGCTGCTATCTTGACGTCAAGCTGGCAGACACCTTAAGAAATACAGTTCGTATCAATGTGATTTATATGCCAAAAAATTGTTAGGAAATAGTGAATCGTATACGCAAAATTTCAATAATATTGCTTCAGTACAAGCCGAGATATTACGATCTCAAAGTGGGCTGCTAACTTGACGTTTCTGGCAATGGCGATTCCAGAGAAACGGGTACAAGTTATAAACAAATAAATATATCAAAAAATTGTTAGTGAAATTGTGATTCTTACGATATAAATAAAAAAAGAATTCTTCATTGCTATTTTCTAAAAATCGAATGTTAACTTCTACATAGTACTCTGAATATAGGCTGTCGATCAATATTGAACTTTGCTCCACAGTAATAAGGTTTAAACTTGATTGCAATCATGAGGTGAGTACTATCAAGCAAAGACACCTTAAGAAATACAGTTCGTATCAATGTGATTTATATGCCAAAAAATTGTTAGGAAATAGTGAATCGTATACGCAAAATTTCAATAATATTGCTTCAGTACAAGCCGAGATATTACGATCTCAAAGTGGGCTGCTAACTTGACGTTTCTGGCAATGGCGATTCCAGAAAAACGGGTACAAGTTATAAACAAATAAATATATCAAAAAATTGTTAGTGAAATTGTGATTCTTACGATATAAATAAAAAAAGAATTCTTCATTGCTATTTTCTAAAAATCGAATGTTAACTTCTACATAGTACTCTGAATATAGGCTGTCGATCAATATTGAACTTTGCTCCACAGTAATAAGGTTTAAACTTGATTGCAATCATGAGGTGAGTACTATCAAGCAAAAAAGTGAAATTTATATCTTTTGACTGTGTCAATAGTCATATCCTCGGTGCAAGGCTATTGATTTGTTATAAGTAAACAAATATTTTTCTACTTACTTTTTTAATTTATTTTTTATTAAATCTCATCAAAAAAAATTGATTGTGTAATACTACTCTAATAATAATTAATACTACTACTCTAATCATCGGTAATACCACAGCCTAGAGAGTATTCTTCTTACAGTCGGACATCGCCCTTTGTGTTGGCGCAAAAGCCGCCGTTCGTCTAGAGTCTAGACAGTTGACGCAACGACTAAAAGTGTAAGGGTTGGCACGATGTAATTTGCCTTTTCGAATTTTAAAAATATATAGGAAAAATAAGATAGACACTTCAAAATTCTTGTTTTATTCTTTGAATTATTAATTGTCATTTTTTCTAGAAGGTAAGAATATTTTTTTCAAATTTGTCTCTTTTCCTTCTTTTAATGCTCTTAAAATAAGGAAAAGAAAAAGTTTTTCTTAGTATTTTCTCTTTTTTTTCTTCTTCTTGCATCATAAGTGCGAGGAATTATAGGAATTATGAAAAGGATATGGAAAGGATGTATGATAATCATAATTTTAATTGTAAATCATTACTAATTTAGGGCTAAATAAGTATAAAATAAATCTTAAATTAGTACTCAATTAGGAAATAATAATGAAAAAATAAGTTCCAAGATGGCGGCTGACAACTTTTTTGTTTATGGGCCGATTTCGATGAAACTCGGTTTTTGGTACCATTTTGACGCAAAAATAACAACGCAATGTTGAAAATATTAAAAAATTCAAGATGGCGGCCAACTTTTTTGTTTGCGGACTGATTTCGATGAAACTCGGTTTTTCGTAGTATTTTGGTAAGAAAACGGCAACGCAATGTTAAAAATTTAAAAAATTCAAGATGGCGGCCAACTTTTTTGTTAGCGGGCCGATTTCGATGAAACTCGGTTTTTCGTAGTATTTTGGCAAGAAAACAGCAACGCAATGTTAAAAATAAAAAATACAAGATGGCGGCCAACTTTTTTGTTAGCGGGCCGATTTCGATGAAACTCGGTTTTTCGTAGTATTTTGGTAAGAAAACGGCAACGCAATGTTAAAAATTAAAAAAAATTCAAGATGGCGGCCAACTTTTTTGTTTTATTTTTAACATTGCGTTGCTGTTTTCTTGCCAAAATACTAACAAAAACCGAGTTTCATCGAAATCGGCCCGCTAACAAAAAAGTTGGCTGCCATCTTGAATTTTTTTCATTTTTAACATTGCGTTGCTGTTTTTTTGCCAAAATACTACGAAAAACCGAGTTTCATCGAAATCAGCCCGCAAACAAAAAAGTTGGCCGCCATCTTGAATTTTTTACATTTTTAACATTGAGTTGCTGTTTTCTTGTCAAAATACTACCAAAAACCGAGTTTCATCAAAATCGGCCCGCAAACAAAAAAGTTGGCCGCCATCTTGAATTTTTATTTTTTTTAACATTGCCTTGCTGTTTTCTTGCCAAAATACTACGAAAAACCGAGTTTCATCGAAATCAGCCCGAAAACAAAAAAGTTGGCCGCCATCTTGAATTTTTTTTATTTTTAACATTGCGTTGCTGTTTTCTTGCCAAAATACTACCAAAAACCGAGTTTCATCGAAATCGGCCCGCAAACAAAAAATTTGGCCACCATCTTGTTTTTTTACATTTTTATCATTGCGTTGCTGTTTTCTTGCCAAAATACTACCAAAAACCGAGTTTCATCGAAATCGGCCCAATAATCAAACAAAAATACACAAATATCAACAAATACATCAATGTGCGGCCGCCATTTTGAATTCCAAATCTAATGTCAAAATCGTGCCAAAAACACTTTTTCATGACACCAACATAAAAAAATTGCAAACACTACTTTCAATATAATATAACCCAATCAGAAGCGTAAGCCCTGACGGGATAGGGCCCGAGATGCATACATTGCCAAAGTATGGGCTTTCGGGCCCTCCCACCCCCCTTCTATACCGCACCACACCGCACGATTGCTCTGTCTAGACCAAGGGTGGCCAACCTTTTCGACACTTGGGCCAAAATTCGGAAGTAGAATTTTACCCCGGGCCGCACTACCAAATTTTATGTATAGTGCGCGCCAGATAAGTCCGACATTAATAAAATGTGCTCGGCTCCGCGGGCCACAAGGTAACAGACGGCGGGCCGCATGTGGCCCGCGGGCCGCGGGTTGGCCACCCTTGGTCTAGACGCCTCCGATGGCCGACTGTATGAAGACTATCTCTCGGCTGTGGTAATACTACTCTCAGTTTATTTATTTAGTTATTTATTCGGTAAAAACTAGAAATATATTCTACTTATATCATCTACTTCCTTATACTTACCTACCTACTGATTACTAATTTCATTATAAATCTCACCAAATAGGTACCTAACGTTAAAGTTTCAGTTACTAAAAAAAAATACAAAATATTCATTTTCAAAAAATTACAGGTTAGGGTATTTTCATTAGACTCCTCCCTTTAAGTAATAGTTTTAACGTTAGGTACCTAATTGGTAGTAAAATATTAGTAGTTTTTCCTAAACTAAATAAATGAACTGAGAGTAGAGTATTAAATGACCAAATTTTTTTTGATGAGATTTAATCAAACATTTTTTGATTGTGTCAATACTCTAAAAAATAAAAAAGTGGTTAGAAAAATATTTGTTTACTTATACCAAATCAATAGCCTTGAACCGAGGATATGACTATTGACACAGTCAAAAAATATAAATTTCACTTTTTTGCTTGATAGTACTCACCTCATGATTGCAATCAAGTTTAAACCTTATTACTGTGGAGCAAAGTTCAATATTGATCGACAGCCTATATACTATGTAGAAGTTAACATTCGATTTTTAGAAAATAGCAATGAAGAATTCTTTTTTTATTCATATCGTAAGAATCACAATTTCACTAACAATTTTTTGATATATTTATTTGTTTATAACTTGTACCCGTTTCTCTGGAATCGCCATTGCCAGAAACGTCAAGTTAGCAGCCCACTTTGAGATCGTAATATCTCGGCTTGTACTGAAGCAATATTATTGAAATTTTGCGTATACGATTCACTATTTCCTAACAATTTTTTGGCATATAAATCACATTGATACGAACTGTATTTCTTAAAGTGTCTGCTAGCTTGACGTCAAGATAGCAGCCTCACCAAGATACTCAAATATCTTTTGAACCATAGTATCACTATTTATATGCTATAGTTCACTATTTATAACTATTTACTAACAATTTTTTGACCTAGTCAAAACCTTCTAATTCCATGGTGAGGCTGCCAACTATACGCTAATAAGTTTTGTTGGCTTTTATTGTGTTTTAATTGATGAGAAAGTAATAAATAACGACCAAACAATCAGTTTTAACTTAAAAATTACGATTTGATACTGTTTCGAAATCCAATATGTATTAAACGGACAATTTTGGGCGCGCGTTGATAGTGTAGGATTATTTAAATGATTAAAATAACAATAAAACATTGACGCAGAAGTAGTTTTGAGGCAGAAACAATTAGGAATTGGCCGTAAGAGCACATTGAATATCTCACTCCATCAAAAAAAACATAAAATATATTTTTCCGAAATATTCATTTTAGAAAAATATGGCTTAAGACATTTCTTCATTAGAATAAAGAGTTCTAAAAAAATAAAATTTGACGAAAAAAAAATTTTATTGCAACTTGCGCGCGTCATAGCTCTGAAATGCAACCACTGAGAGCCGGTAGGCCACGTCATTTCAGCTACGGAGATGCCATACTTTGAATAGGAACTAAAACTGCTACCTATCCATACTCACGCGCGGGTGTGTGGATTCGATTCAAATCGGTTCCAAACTATGCTTCGCGGGAGGTTTGGGGCTTTTTGCGCGCAAGTGTAGAGATGCCTAAGGGTGGGTACTCACTTAGGTTCGCGAACCTCCGCCTCGAACAGTGATCCATAGCAAAAACAAATATTTTTACTTTGGCTACAGTGTGTACCTGTGCGAACCAAGCTCGCATACGTGTTCGCTCACGTACACACCTGGGCGCCCTGTTCCAGCAGAGGATAAACGACTTTTTCGATGCATGTTCGCGGAGCGCGGAGGTTCGCGAACCTAAGTGAGTACCCACCCTTAAGGTGGGGAGGGGACTCATACAGTCACAGATACGCAAGCAGCCGGCGTGCACTTAAAAATTTACCTATTGTCCCGTTTTTCAAAGTTTTTTTAGGCTTTTTCTACAAATAAGCGTCTTGCGTACACAATGATAGTTCTGAAATACAACCACTGAGAGCCGGCAGACCAACTTGTTTTACCCGTGGAGATACTATACTTTGAATAGGTACTAAAACTGACCATTTCCCTTATCGTTTTTTTTCGTAACAATGACGTGACTTGCGCACGTCATAGCTCAGAAATGCAACCACTATGAGCCGGCAGACCAACTTGTTTCATCTGCAGAGACGACATACTTTGAATATATACTAAAACTGACCATTTCTCTGATCGTTTTTTTTTTGTAACAATGATGCCTCTTGTAAGCGAAGCGCTATAACTCGAAGTTGCAACCACTGAGAACAGGCAGACCGACATCATTCACATTAGGGGACCACTCTACAACCCATGAAAATGAATCTAACCTTTTCCTTGATCGTTACCAAAAATCCCGTGACCGCTCAGTCTATAGGGTTGGATGGTGTTTTCGATATCGATTAAAATGTAGATATTTATCGATAATATTTATTATGTATAATTTTAAATAAGAGTCATTTCGTATGAAGAGGTAGGGCATTTTTTAAATAAATTTATTTTTATTTTGTTTGATCGATATATAATATACTGAAAATAAGTTGCATAATCAGAATTTACTTTTAAATTAGAATATATTTATTTTTTGGTGGTTACGAAAAAAACTTTTATTTCAAAGATCTTATTCCTATAAGCAAATAAAAACTCAACAGTGCAAATCTATCATGGGCAGTTATTGAAATAGTTATTTAAGTTTAAAAATACCTAATGTTGGTAATTTCCAATTTTTAAATCGTAAAAAATGACCCACTTATTATTTTTAAACTTTTATTAATATTCTCAAAACTGAGAACGTGAATCTTTTGACCCTATCATGTTTACCTTCATGTTAAACGACTCAAAATGTTACTTTTACGTAACTTTTGAAACTTAATAAAAATACTCAAATATTTTCGAACAAACAAAAAAATAATCGTGAAACGGAATGTATAAGGAATTATCACTAAAATCTATTTTTTTTCCAATTCAGGCAGTCAGCTACGAAACAATCGAACACATCGACTTTTGACGCTTCACTAATAATGTACGGAACGTGGCATAAGACTAGTGTGAACCTAACGTAACATCGCATCATATGGCGTATAAACACGTAAGCTAAGTGTGCACCTACAGCTGACGCGTCGCGTCACATGGGAAGGCGTGTTAATAGTGTGAACCTTACGTGTCCTCACGTGGCGTGGCGTGTCATCACATAAGACAGATGTGCACCTTTACCCTGATCCATCGCCATAGACTAAATTTTAACCATGGAAAGTAAAATATTGAACATTCCGTTAAAATACTTTCCATGGTTAAATTTACTCTATGGCAATGGATTACGTTAAAAACTCCGCGTGTAGCCGGCGCCTTAAACCGTGTGAACGACTATTCACTAAATTTTAACTTAAAATTAAAGTGTTACCTAGTTACTATTTAATCGATTGACCCATGCAAGCAGGGCTTTAGAGCGTATACTTGTACTCGCAGAACTCACAGAATAGATTCTATATTTCCAAGCCATGAAGTGAGCAGTACGGCAACATCGCATGTGGTCACGAACATACTGTACCTAATAATATTCTATTTATTATTTGTTTTTCCTATATTTTATCTATGTTTAAACAAGTTGTAAATTGTGATGTATGATTATGTCAATAAAGATTTTATATTTATTATTATTATTTATTTATTAGGACATAAGGTTTGGGGCAAATCGTTCGGGGCTTCGGGGGTCCATTAGTATGATGAGCATTTTGATCTAGGCCTCCTCTAGCAATTCATCTTACATCATTGGAAAGGTCTTTTTTGAAACACTTTATTGTATGACAGCAAACGTCAACTATAAGTACTTTGCATGGAAATAGTACTATAAACCGGAATGAGCGCTTCGCCCCAAAACGAGCCGACAGAGAGGTCAAGTAGATGTATGTGTCCTTTTCTTCATTAGGGTGACCAAACCGTATGGTTGGCCGGAGACATACATAATACTTTAAACTGTTTAATATAAACTTAAATACCTAGGTAGTTCTTTATTTATAATTAACACTTTTTACCGCGTTTTTATTAGGTTGCTTGCTCTTTTGTTTGTTTGAGTACAAATTTTGCAAACGATTTTATACTGAATTCCCGATGAGCTAGAGACTTGAAACTTTGAACACAGGTCAGAAATGGAAGGAAATGCAATATTACAATGTCATTGAGCTGATCTGATGATGGAGCCGGAAGAACGCCACAGGAACTCTATGATGAATGAAACTATACAACCCCATCGTGTTTGGGCTTGTTAGAATTGTCTTGACAAGTACTCTGACGGGAGACGAGGTTCAGGGTTGGATGATGAAGTCTGGAGGCCATGCCATAGGAACTCAATATTGAAATCATGCAACCCCATCGAGTTTGGGCTCGTTTGAATCGTCTTGACGAGTGCTCTGTTGGGTAATAGTATCCAAGAGTCTGATGAAGGAAGCCGGAAGAAGGCCACAGGAACTTTGTAATAAAACCTTTCAACCCCATCGAGTTTGGACTCGTTTGAATGGTCTTGACGAGTACTCTGATAGGCGGTGGTATATTTTTAATTTAGCTCGTTAACTAAAAAACAGAAAATAATTAGTTATTAAAAAAAATTGGAACAATTTATTTATCACGTTTTTATTAAATTGCTTTTTTGTTTTTATTTTTTAAATATGGTAATTCAACCAATACAAAATCTAGTTTATTCAATTCAATTTAAGTTCAAGTGTAAATAATTACGCAACTTTAAAGTTTATTCCATTTTTTTATAAAAATACAATGTGCGTGAACTTCGGAAAAACAAATGAATGTTGGAAAAACAAGTAAAAGTAGGAAAACATTGTCTAGTGATCTGTAGTCAAAAAAAGATGCAAACGATTTTCCACTTTATTGACCTTTGAAATTCGGTTGCTTTTTCCCATAATTATACTTGTTCATTTACTTTGCTGTTTCATTAAAAACTGTTATTTTGGTAAATATGTCAATAAGGTCTAAAATTCTTGCACCAATTTCTTTACTTGTGAAGTTAATAAAATGGGTGCATGAGATTTACGACGACACAATGTTAAAAATATAAAAAGAAACCAAGGTGGCGGCCAACTATATTGTTCGTGGGCCGATTTTGATGAAACTCGATTTTGTTACTATTTTGATTAAAAATAACAACGAAATGTTAAAAATATAAACAAATATGGCAGCCAACTCTTTTATTTGTGATTGGGGCTGATTTTAATGAAACTCGGTTTTAGGACTAATTTGACAAGAAAATAATAACACAATATTGAAAAAATTAAAAATCCAAGATGGCAGCCAACTTTTTTGTTTTTGGGCCGATTTCGATGAAACTCGGTTTTTGGTAATATTTTGACAAAATAATAAAAACGCAATTTTTTAAAATACTTAAAATCTTAGGCGGCGGCCAACTTTTTTGTTTTTTGGGCCGATTTCGATGAAACTCGGTTTTTGGTACTATTTTGACAAGAAAAAACAACTCAATGTAAACTGATAGAAAAATAAAAAAAGATCAAAATGGCTGCTAATTTGTTTTTGAAATCGGCCCAAGAACAAAAAAGTTGGCCACCATCTTGAATTTTGTAAGTTTTCAACATTGCGTTGTTATTTTCTTGTCAAAATTGTACCAAAAACAGAGTTTCATCAAAATCGGCCCTAAAACAAAAAAGTTGGCCGCCATCTTGAATTTTTTAAATTTTCAACATAGAGTTGTTATTTTCTTGTCAAAATCGTACCAAAAACCAAGTTTCATCAAAATCGGCCCTAAAACAAAAAAGTTGGCCGCCATCTTGGATTTTCAGTTTTTTAAAAACTGCGTTGTTATTTTCTTGTCAAAATAGTTCCAAAAACCGAGTTTCATCGAAATCGGCCCAAAAACAAAAAAGTTGGCCGCCATCTTGGATTTTTTAATTTTCAACATTGCGTTGTTATTTTCTTGTCAAAATAGTACCGAAAACCGAGTTTCATCGAAATCGGCCCAAAAACAAAAAAATGTTGGCCGCCATCTTGAATTTTTTAAATTTTCAACATTGAGTTGTTATTTTCTTGTCAAAATCGTACCAAAAACCGAGTTTCATCAAAATCGGCCCTAAAACAAAAAAGGTGGCCGCCATTTTGGATTTTCAGTTTTTTTAAAATTGCGTTGTTATTTTCTTGTCAAAATAGTACCGAAAACCGAGTTTCATCGAAATCGGCCCAAAAACAAAAAAATGTTGGCCGCCATCTTGAATTTTTTAAATTTTCAACATTGAGTTGTTATTTTCTTGTCAAAATCGTACCAAAAACCGAGTTTCATCAAAATCGGCCCTAAAACAAAAAAGGTGGCCGCCATTTTGGATTTTCAGTTTTTTTAAAATTGCGTTGTTATTTTCTTGTCAAAATAGTACCGAAAACGGAGTTTCATCGAAATCGGCCCAAAAACAAAAAAGTTGGCCGCCATCTTGGATTTTTAGTTTTTTAAAAATTGCGTTGTTATTTTCTTGTCAAAATAGTTCCAAAAACCAAGTTTCATCAAAATCGGCCCTAAAACAAAAAAGTAGGCCGCCATCTTGGATTTTCAGTTTTTTAAAAATTGCGTTGTTATTTTCTTGTCAAAATAGTACCGAAAACCGAGTTTCATCGAAATCGGCCCAAAAACAAAAAAGTTGGCCGCCATCTTGGATTTTTAGTTTTTTAAAAATTGCGTTGTTATTTTCTTGTCAAAATAGTTCCAAAAACCGAGTTTCATCGAAATCGGCCCAAAAACAAAAAAGTAGGCCGCCATCTTGGATTTTTAAAATTTTCAACATTGCGTTGTTATTTTCATGTTGAATTAATACCAGAAACCGAGTTTCATCGAAATAGGCGCACAAACATGAATTTGATTATTATCATTAATTTTACCGTCTCGCCTGCGAACCTCTAGCCATTTCAATAGAACAATTTCGTTTTTCTGGAAATCTGAAATGGTGAAGTATTTATGGTCACACTAGTTTTGTAAAGTAACATTTCCTATGGATTGAAATTCTTAAATTGAAATTCAAGGTCAAAATCGGAGTTGCCAGGATTGACACTTCTATTTATTACCACCTCACCGATGATTGCTGATTAGCATTATTGTAGATATCTAATTAAATCAAAAAAGTTCTGTTTTATATTACAATTATTATGTGTCATTCTAAAATTAATATTTAAATAGTATATATTCGACTTCCCACTCCGAATCCTTAATTTTGATACACTACTTGATTGGTAACGTACATATTTTTAGTCCTACTATCGTGGTATTATTGTTTAGTAATGGCAATTGTGCGAACGAGACACCGACCTCCACCTGGTGTTGTCTCATTCACACAGTAGTGCCTTCAGTCAATGTCGTCGATAGAATTTCAACTCTATGAGCAATGCAATAAAGTTGAATTTCTTTTAAACGATAGGTGAAAATTTTTGTAGAGTACTCACTCCCTATTATAAACCTCCTTGGTACTTTGAGAGTTATAAGGCTGGGGTTTGAATATTTTGGCATACCTACATGTCCGCCATTTTGACTTTTATTCAAAATAGAGGCCACGCGTGACACCTGTGTAAATTGATAGCACAGATTAGAAATTAGTTACATTGATAGCTAGTACCAATACGAATAAGAATTGTATGCGACATAATCCCCTAAAACGTCACGTTTTCGAGTTATGAGCTGTTAAAGTCAAACTGGTGACGACAACACTGGGTAGATTTAAAGCTAAAATAAAACGTATGCATGGTCACTAAAATATAATTTTATGGTCATCTAGGTCTAGACAAGTGTAAATGTCAACAAGCGGTAGGAAAAGGGTTACCAGTTTAAAAAATGAGTCATTTTAATAGGCTTTTACAGATATTAAGAGAGATTTTGATATGTATTAACGAATCAACTTCACGAAAATCACACGATCTTGCGCCGAAATCTTCGGTGTCATCCATTTTATATATAAAAATAAAGTCAACAATAAAGTGCGAAACAAAACAAATAACTTAAAATTCAACAAGAACAAATATTTTTTATGCCACCGAAAAAACAAGAGCGTGACCGCTATTTTGAAAAAAAATTATAATGGCGGACAGTAGGTATGCCACCCTTCATACTAGGATATTCAAACCCACTTATAACTCCGAAAATACTAACAATTGATAGAGTAAACTGGACTGGCTGTCTGTATGATTTGACAGCAGCAAGTTCTTGTGCCTATTTGAAACGCCACTAGCGTGAGTCTAAAGAACTAAGTTTGACGTACAATGTAAATGGTTGCCGTGATGCAGTGAAGTGTTTGTTTATTTTGAATTATTTCGTCGAAATTCTCGAATTTCTAGTGTTATAACAAGTTACCAAAGTTCCCAAAGATGAGAATGTGTATTTATTGTAAGCGGCGCTACAAAAGAGACAGTGCAACATTATCAGTCTTTGTATTTATTCGAAATTGGTATTTTACTTGTACATTGTTATAATCTTTAGAATGTGATCATAATTCCCATTACTATTGTAATATTTTCTATTTTATAATTATAACATGAATAATAATGAGATTTAATTAAGAATAAGCTCCAAATAAAGACTTGTTTTATTTAGAACATATTTAGAATTTGTCACTAGTGACTAGTGATGGCATATCGTCATATCGATAGTTTCATTATCGATTGTTAAATTTTATTATCAGGTATTTTTTTCGCGATATTGGTTTATTTCTGGCTTTGTAGTCGACTTATTTCTTCATATACAGTATAAGCATATCCCGAATTCAGGGCTAGGCTAAGGGCCTCACTGCCGACTCTTATTCGTTCCTGCTAATCAACTGCCTTGCTTTTCGTACGGGTAAGAAATTGTTTGGCCTTGAAATAAAGACGCCATAGAAGAAATCGGCCAAGTGCGATCGGACTAGCGCTTGAAGGGTTCCGTCAAAAAAATTACTTTCGTTGTATGATTTTATTCTGTTTTTGATATTTGTGATAATTTCAACTGTCTTGCTATCACGGTTCATGAGATACAGCATGGTGACAGACAGTTAGACGGACAGTTAGAGTTTTAGCGTCCCGATTTTACCCTTTGGGTACGGAACCCTTTAAAGCAATGCAGTTTTTAAGCAGGAATTGCTAGAAGGAGTTGATGGTAAGAGGCTAGATAAAAGTAGGTATACGTATAATATTATGATGTTCCTTTTCAGATTTCTAACGAACTTGTCAGTGCAAAAATATTGGCTACAGGACCTGACTAAATCTGAAAGCGTACAACAATTTGGTCGTTCAAAAAGTTACAAAAGACGCGAAATCTTTATCGGAAATTGTATTTTAGCGTATTTCCAAGAAATATCTTAATAACTTGTATCATTATATTTATATGTGATTGTATCTAGAACTGCCTCTTATTTCTTTTTTTCATAGACAGGGATGAAAAGTAGAGTGTATCACACGGCCGCAAAAATATTTTCACATCGGGCGACGTATAATCCCTCGCTGCACTCGAGATTCTACAATAAAATAGCTCCCTCGCCATAAAAATATTATTTTGCTGGACTGTAATAAAATCTACTATTCCATGATGTTGAGCAAATGTATGCGGTGGAGTTCTTACTTAAATATCGAAATAATTATGCATTGATGCAATAAATCTATTAACTATAACTGTTCAAAATGTTTTGTTTTAATCCCTTTTACATGTGTAACTGAAATCATATCAAATAGTATTTTCCCGCGATTTGGGAAATTTACCATATTTTCCCCTATTTTTCCATATTTTCATTTCTCTTCTTTTTTTCTGTCCCTGCCCATCCCTTGTTACATAATAAATAATTCTCATAACATAAGTAGTGAAATGTGTTTTATTTACTTTTTGTTAGTTACTTACCCATTATTGCATGGTGTAAGGGGCAGCATCCCAAAGCGGAAAACCATGGACTCGGACATAACAGCAGTTTTATAAATTAAATAAAAATAATTTTATTATATATAAATAATTCCATAGAATAAGAATACATTTGTGTCAAGTTTGAATGGAAGTTAAGTTGTATAAAGAGCTATCGATATTTGCGTCAGCAAAAGCACATCACTAGATTTAGTACCATGTCCCTCACGCTACGTCCTACAGCGCCAAAATGGCGGCAATCAAATAGGCACAAGAACATTTTGACATAAGCCAGTCCAGTGTAAATATATGCAGGTCAGTGCCTTGTACTGTAACAGACGTTGCCAAACTTAAGCTTTGTCCAGACTTGTATCATTTTGGCGTATCAGATCACCGTATCTTTACCATACATCGCTAGTTTGGTTGGGAGTGCGTTGATATTACTTCAACGCACGCCCAACCAAACTAGCGATGTATGTTAAAGATACGGTGATCTGATACGCCAAAATGGACTAGTCTGGACAAAGCTTTATGTTCATGGCTTGGTAGCCAACCAAATAGAGAAGGCTATGGCAATACCATCTAGTTGATCATCAACTCAACTAAACAAAAATTTTGTCACTAGCTGTAAGAGATTGGTAGGTCCGCTCTTAATTAGGAATTGCATCAGGATGTACATCCAGCTCTGGTGATATACATTCAGTTCCCGTGTTCGTCGGACCAATATGGGTCCGGCCGGCGGCGGCAGACTAACTATCCGGCGTGAACTTCGATCCCCTAAAGGTATGATTCCGATGTCAGCAGCACTGCTGCGCGACAGTGTTGCGCAGCACTGCTGCCGAGCTCGGAATGTAGTCTCATATAAACCTATAGAGAATGTATGGGGACCAGTGGTGTTGCGGCAGCAGTGTCGCGCAGCAGTGTTGCGCAGCAGTGTCGCGTCGCTTCTTCGCTCACATCAAATTGAGCCTTTCAAACGTAACATTAGGGTTCAATTTGGAGTGCACTGCTGCGGCAACACTGCTGCAGCTGCTGAGATCGGAATCATACCTTTAGGCGGAGTCGGAATTCGGACGGAATGCAGATTGAGCATAAAAAATAAAAGTAGTATGAGAAAAATCAGTCTCATATATTTTATAATAATCATGCATAAATTACCTATATCTCAAATCAAAAACTAAAAAAAAATACCCTTATTTGGTAACATAACTGAAAAATCAAATAATCAAACATAAACTAAAACCCCCAATGGGTAGTTGATAACAATTGTATGTAAAGTCCATTCGCTTAGTCGGTACACCTACAAGCACTTGTGTTCAGCAGTTGTGCTAGAGGGCGCAGTAACGTAAACATTGTCTCTGTGATAATAACTCAATTAAAAATAGTTTTTGATTATAAATGTGGGTGATTATGTGAAAAAAACACACTAAATAACTTATTTCGTAATAGTGACTGTTATCCTCAAGATTTATATTGATTTAAGTAGTGAAATCAGCGCATCCAAACCAACAAGTGTGAAACAAACCAAGTGTACCTACTTTCACGAAGAAATAAACAAAATAACTATAAAAGTGCTTAAAATAACTTATATCCTAAATAAAAGCAGTGCAAAAAATTCATTATATCCATAAAAACATCAAAATAATAGCAATTAAAGTTTTTGAGTGAAAATAGAAGGTGTTTCTAAAATTTTAAAGACTCAACTGCCGCCTTCAATGCATCTTTGATTCATACGCCAATAGAGATAGTTAGTTTTGAGACTGATGTTACAAGCACGTATAGCCGAACTTGTATTAAGACGCTGCATACGCTGCGGGTGCGAGTTCGATCCTGGTAGCTGACAAACTATTTTAATATTCATATTTTGTTTAAAGATGAATTTCTTAGAAAATATTACTTTTCGAAGACCCAGAACACAATCACTAAGCGAAGCCACAGTAATTAGTGATAAGTCGGATGGTTCGACGCTAGATGGCAGTACGAGTAGTTTACCGAACGTATCTGTGAATGAGAACGAAGAACAACTTGAAGAGCTTCGAAAACAAATAGAAAAGTTAAATATTGAATTAGCTGCAGCCCATGCTGAGATAGCTAATGTATCTCTCGAAAATACGGAACTCAAAAAAACAATCCAGGAAACTAACGGCAAATATGAATTATTGAAAAAAGCAGTAAATGACTTAGGAAACAAACCATGCACACCACAAAAAAAAGTTAAACAGAATACACCAACTAGTAGAAGCTCAAAGAAACAAAAACAAAAATCTCATCAAAAACAAACTTCATCTCCTATTTTAAAGACACAGACAGAAACAAATGAAATACCTATACCACCATGCAAAAAACAGGCTATTAGTTGTGGCGAGCGAAAACAAAAGTTGTGTATTTTGAGCAGTAATAAGCACAACAAAGTACTACATATAGCGCAAGATACTTTCAATAATTTACAAGTTTGTCATTATGTGACACCTCACATTGGCATCAAAGGCTTAGTTGAAAATATAGATTCCAAATTGAAAAATTTCACTCTTCAGGATTTCTGTGTCATATTGATCGGCGAAGAAGATTTTATGAAAACTGACAACCACATAGATCTAATTTTCCATTTGAGGAAAATATTTCAACCTCTTCAACACACCAATATAATAATATGTCTTCCAACCTACAAATTTAACAACTATTCCACCATGTTCAACTGCAGAGTGGAAAATTTTAACAACCTGTTGTATCTAGATATAAGTACTCATAAATATGCCTTCCTATTAGACTCAAATTTAGATCTGTACTATGACCAGCGTCATTTCTCGCCTTATAGTGGTAGGTTAAATAACCATGGCTTGCATAACATATTTGACCGTTTAAAATACTGTATTGATGAATTATTGACTTATAATACTAGGGATATAGATTTGACTTATAAAACTAATGATATAGATTTGACGAAGACTAATTCTGATTTTTTTCTATTATAACAAAATTTCAATTTTACATCAAAATATAGCCAGTCTTTTGAGTAAGTCAGACCTACTCACAGTTTCTTTGCTAGAACTTAGTGAGAGAAATGTAAACATAGACATAATATGTATAACCGAACACTTTGTAATGTCTGGCTTTGAAGATCAAGTACACATACCAAACTTTCGACTAGTAGCTTGTTACTCTAGACCTAAAGAAAAAAGAGGGGGCACTTGTATTTTAATTAGAAATGGCCTTAAACACAAAGAGTTAAATGAAATTGCTTGTCACTCAATTGCAGGAGTCTTTGAATGCTGTGCCATAGAATTAATAGACCACAATATTACAATTTTATGTGTGTACAGACCTCCGGTTTTGGCAAACTTAGGTATTTTTTACGAAAAATTAGATTTGATCTTAAAAAAAATCTGCACAAATACCTCTAAAAAGGTAATTGTTTGTGGGGACTTTAACATAGACATTTTGAAAGGAAACAACATGACAAAAGACTTTGAATACTTCCTCTCGGGTTTTAACCTTACATTACAAATAAGAGAACCAACCAGGCCCAGAAGCGGCACCTGTCTTGATAACTTTGCACATAACTTAAATTGCAATGGTAAAAAGGAAGTAATAGAATTTGCCTTATCTGACCATTCAGCGCAAGTGATAGAGGTAAGTGTTAAAAAAACTTGCAAATTAAGTTACTGGCGTACAAAAAGACGTGACCTGTCACTTGAAAATCTTACCATGTTTAAGAAACATTTGCAGAGTCTTTCATTTGCGGATGTTTACGGTACAGAGGATCCCAACATAGCATACAACAGCTTTTTGGAACATTTTAGATTACTGTATAATTTGTGTTTTCCTTTTAAATACGTTACCATAAGGCCTAATAAAAATGTGAAGTGGATCTCACGAGGTATAAAGGCGTGTAGTAGGAAACAAAGACAATTGCTTTGGAAATATAGGTATTCACGAACAACGAAGAATAAACAAATACTTAAATCCTATTCTCAGAGGTACAAAAAAATTGTTAATCTAACCCAAAAAGCACAAAACAACCACTTCATTTCAAAGTCTCAGAACAGGTCGAAAGCAGCTTGGCAAGTTATAAAGCGTGCACCAAATCTAAAAGAGCCCATTTTAGAAATAAAGAAAAATGATAATATTCTTAAAGATCCTGCAAAAATTGCAGATGCATTTAATGAACATTTTGTTACTAAAATAAACACAATAGAGGCTAAAAATCGTTCACAAAAAAATCTTAAAAGTAACTGTCATTCTATGTATATGGCACCCGTCACGCCTCAATGCATCATAAAATGTGTTAAATCGCTAAAAAATAAAAAAAAGTGTTGGCTATGATGGTATTTCAATTAGGGTAGTAAAGTTCGTTGTCGAAATTATAGCGTCTCATTTGTGTCACATGGTGAACTTATGCATCAGTGAAGGAATTTTTCCTGATGGTTTAAAACCGCTAATAGTTAAACCACTTTTTAAGAAAGGAAATAAACTAGATATGACTAACTTCAGACCAATAGCATTGACATCTGTATTTTCTAAATTGTTCGAAAAAATTATAAATATTGCAATTTATTCTTTCTTGACTAAATTTGACATCTTATGTGACGAACAAAAGGGATTTAGAAAAAATTTGACTATAAACATGGCAATTTATGACTTACTTAAAGCTATAATGTTAAATATGGATAAGACATTACCGGTATGTGCTATATTTACTGATATGACAAAAGCTTTTGATCGAGTTAATCATAAAATATTATTAGAAAAACTTTTCGCTTATGGCATACGTGGCAATATTCTTAAACTATTAGAGTCATATCTTACTGGTCGTAAACAATTTGTAGAAATTAGTAGAATAAACAAAAAAACAAAGAAAGAAGAAATATATTTGTCATCTGCAAGGGAAGTACAATGTGGTGTTCCACAAGGCAGTGTGCTGGGTCCGTTGTTGTTTCTGATTTACATTAATGATTTACCAAGGAACGTCCGACAACAAATGATCTTATTTGCTGATGACAGTACAGCTATAATAAAATGTATTGACTATAATCTATATGAAAATAATATAAATGACGTTTTGAAAGACATAATTGACTGGCTTAACAAAAATGACTTAATTATAAATTTACAAAAGACAAAACTAGTGCATTTCTATCAAAGACTACGCCAATCAAACTTTAATGTTAACTATCAAGGTAATGCATTAGAAGAGGTTAACACCACGAGATTTTTGGGCCTATTAATTGATAGTCAGCTTACATGGAAACCGCATGCAGATGAAGTATGTAAGAAACTAAGTAAGGCCGCTTATATATTATATTACTTATCAAAGAAAGTTAACTCTAAGACAACAATAATGGCATATCATGGTCTCGTTGCTTCAATCCTAAGGTATGGCTTAATTTTCTGGGGTAATTGCAGCGACAGGGAGATGATTTTCAAAGCCCAGAAACGTTGCATTAGGTCCATGACAGGGTTAAAAATGACTGACAGTTGCGTGCCTATGTTTAAGTCCTTAAGACTCTTGACATTGCCATCATTATACATTTTGGAAATTGCTGTTTTTGTCAAATCTAATCAGCACTTGTTTACAAAAGTTTCCCAAACACGGAATAGGTCAATTATATTGCGTTCACAGTACCGAAACATGCTAAGTTTGGGAAGTCTTCATACAGCATTGCTTAGGAAAAGTGTGATAGGAATGGGACCGGCAATATATAACAAAATACCTGACGAAATTAAGGAATTGAATAGATATAAATTTAAAAAGAAATTGACATCTATATTATTAGAAAAATGATATTATTCTATTACAGATTTTCTAAATGATAAATTTTGACATCATATGATTTATTCCTTATTATTTCTAATTGACATTTCTTATTTTATAAATATTTGTTTTAAATGATTGAATACCTACTATTTTATTGTGAAATGTATGTAATTGTATACCTATTTAATTTAACTGAACTTTAAATAATATTTGCATGCTAAATGTTGGCAGAATGTACTGGACCGAAAATTCTAATTCTTAACAACAATTATGTATGTACCTGCATTCTCAGCAAATAAATAATTCTTATTCTTATTCTTATTCTAGAGACAGGAATACCGGTAACAAGTACAACCTTTCACTACGGCATTTCTATGTAAACTGCCAAAATCCAAATTGACTTGCGGGGCGTACGCCGCACGCGGGTCCTTTGCTTATGCGGCGGCATCCTTTGACAAGAAGCGGCACGTCAGTGCAAACGCGGCGCGATAAAAGGGCGACACTGTCTGAGCGAATTGACTTTACTTACATTCATCACTGTCTGTAGCATGTGATGCAGGTCCACTGATGCGTATCAACCGTACTACCCATCTCTATGGCAGCATTGGCAGCCATTCTTAGAGTAGGGAAGTGCCATTCTTAGAGTAGGGAAATACTCTAAGCAGCCATTACATGGTCATGCAAGCGTCAGTCAAATTCCATCTGTCATGAATTACGTTTGACTGATCAGTCAGATGGAAAGAACAAATCACATCATGCAACCATCAGTCACTACATTACACAGTAGGTTAATCGTCAGTCACAGCCCGTGACTGTTGTTAAACTGACAGCAAAACCTACCGTGTAATGGGTGCCTTAATCTGTCAAATTGGCAGTGACAGTGACACAACTCACTTTTTTTTACATTCAACCAGTGGTCTCGAACCTACCGATTTTTCGGTATTTCTACCGATATGGAGCCTCTCCTACCGTAATACCGAAATGTAAAGATATTTTCACGATTTCTGAGAAGTTCAAAGAATATAAGGAAATTCTCCAGATTTTTTTACCAAATTGAATTAGCACCCCGTTTCGATTCGTTTGTTTACAGGAGAATCCTTTACGGCAACGGCTAGTCGCGCAGTAAATACTATGATCCTTCGCCATAAAGTAAATTTTAACCATGGAAAGTAATTTGTATGAAATGTTAAATATTTTACTTTCCATGGTTAAAATTTACTCTATAGCGCTGGACCATAGTATTTACTGAGCGTGTAGCCGTTGCCTACGACTCTGCAAAGCGATAATTTAGACTTTATTTTTCATTTGTTTTCGACTTGTACTTTTACAAGTTAGTACACTTTTCTTCATTTAGTAACATTAACTTACTTGAATTTGATATTGTTTGAAATCTGTAATAGTCAACTTGCGGACTTTACTGTCGAATTTACTGTATGATTTCTTTTATTCGCCGTGTGTCAGTTGGAATAAAAAGGAATTAGATTTTCATACAAAAACATGAGAAACTTATCATTACCCAATTTGGAACTTAGCTCGTTTGTATAGAAAACCATATTGTACCCTTTATTTTATTTTAGTAGCAGATATAATGTTTTTTTTTACAATATACCGATTTTGGGTATGAATCTACCGAATTTTATTGGCAAATCTACCGATTTCGCATTTTGACGTTCGAGACCACTGCATTCAACTCAACGCCTTTCTTCTTCCTTTCCTTGTTCCGTCAGTATTTAATGGGTGCTCTTGGCAGCAAAATTTTTAGTTCAACTACGAAAATGGCGAATCCTGAGGTCCAAAAATACATCAAAGCGGCAATAACACAAGATAAAGTTGTAGTTTTCTCTAAATCTTATTGCCCCTACTGCACTATGGCCAAGGAAGTGAGTAATCATTGTATTAAGTATTTCAACATATTTGCAATGTTTTTCTACAAAAATGAGTCACATTTTCAATGTGACCCTATCCGAATATCCTATCCTATTTCACATCGTTTGTATTATAAGCTACCCTTAATCTGTAAAAATATTGTAGAGGAATGACTTTGTTCCCATCCCAACTCAACAACTTGGTTTGTTTAAGGTTTTCAACAAGATGAAGCAACCTATCAAAGTTATTGAACTGAATGAACGAGACGATGGTGACAGTATTCAGGATAATTTAGCCCATCTCACTGGGTTTAGGACTGTAAGTATTCTACCATTATCATCTTTATCATGGTATCAAAGAAAAATACTTGTGTTGATATGATAAAAGTAGTAAAAACTTATAACAATCAAATCAGGTACCTATTACTACCTACCACATTGTAATTGATTAGTATTGTAACATTTACAACCCTTGATACCTACTCCTTAGTGATGTTTAACTTATTTTTTTAAAGATTTCTATTCTTATTTCTTTAGTAGGTAAAAAGTCAATAATCTTTTTAACCCCCTAGATCCATAATCAATGCACAGATAGGGATACCCACTACCCTTAATCCAGATTAGTTACTAAACAACTGTCGTTAATTTTTTCTTAAGATAATCAATGCGTTACATTGCAACTAATCTAGATTAGGCCTACCCCTATCTGTGGATTTATTATAGGGATCCAATATTTAGTGGCCATTCTATGACGCTTGACTCACACTGTTTGATTGAGGTATTAATCACACACTGTGTCACCCAACATTTTGTAGTTTTTATTGACCGAGCGAACGCAAAGTGCAAACAAAGGGTCTCCGTTTCAACTTGGGCAAAAATGCTTTTGTATGTCTGTCCAGCTGTCCGTCTGTTCTCCTCTACAGGTTGCATTTCCCAACTGGTTCCTATGGAGAGCCACTAGTATCTTGATTACAAAAAAGAAACCTATTGTTGGGTGTAATGTTATACCACATTGCTTTACTTGCAATAATAGGGGACTCTTATCATCTTAACCCTTATCATCACATAAAGGTTTCCACCCACTATACCATACCATGCCATGACTGAGCTAGGAACGTATCAGGCAAAAAAATATTCTTTGTTTTGAAAAGTATGACACTATTCCCGCTACCGGTGCACCGGGCATGCACTTTTCATACTTTTCAATACAAAGAACATTTTTTGCATGATACGTTCCTAGCACGGTTATGGTATGGTACAGTGTGGTGGGCAGAGACCTTAATATAAACATTTTATTAGTAAGTACCTACTTGATTCCTGTGTGTGTGGTGTGGTTAGAATAAATTTTTGATATAAGTACTTAAATCTTTATCACTATAGCACACACACTTTATCAAAATGATTGTGGTTGTGGTTCAAAAAGGAAGTGGGTGTTTATTCTTTATGTTTCACTAATTTACTTTTTTGTTCTATTTTCAGGTTCCCCAAGTATTTATTAACGGCAACTGTGTTGGTGGCGGTTCTGATGTAAAAGCCCTCTATGAAGGGGGAAAACTGGAGTCCATGTTGATCGGCTAACATGTAACAGCAAAAACGTTTACAAACATACATAATATGAGGGTTTATAGTGTTGTGCATTATTTTTAAGTTGTAATAAGCTTATAACGGCCGAATACTCAAAGGTTTCTTAGCTAAAATCCTTAGTTAAGGTCTCCTTAACTTTAAGCAAGCTGTCAGTTTCTTAGAGTTTAGTGTGGCCCTAACCTTTAATATTAGTTTGAGTATTTGGCCGTAAGACAAGTGAAAAAAGCGTTACTTGCTCGTGGTCCCCCGTGGTATTTTAGTCCATGGAACACCCAAAGGGGTACCATGGGTAATTTATATGGCCCATGGTGCCCCTAATCTCTTTTATGTCAGATTGAAATGTTTAAGATGGGGTACAACGGACAACAAAATACATATTTAGTAAGGAGATTGTTATTAAGGGGGTTCCATGGACAAAACTATTTGCTCGTGGTACCTCTAGGGGATCTTAGACTAGGGGACCACATGCAAGTAACGGAAAAAAGCTGATACAACATTAATTATAGTCATGACTATGACTTGACTGTTTCATCAAATTTTCTTTTAAAATGTACACAATTAATACTAGATTCTGATTTACAACGAGCAACTAAATTTAATGTCACAGCCTAATACTGATTTTATTTTATACCATAGGTATGTCAAAAATATTTTTTGTCCTAAGATATCAAGTTCAGAATAACATACCTATATGACTGTTTTCAAGTTTTCAATGCTTAGTTCATGTGTAATACAGCCTCTTACTGTTTATTGTACATTGTACAATAACTAGTTAATACGCTTATATAGTCAAATCTTGAGAAAATCGTGTTTAAAACTTAAAAGTAAAGTACTAATTTCTCTATCATAAGTCTTATTAAGTAATAGGAAGCAAATTTGAAATCTGAAATTCCTATTTCTATCGTCTGATTTTCGATATTTTGTCAAATGGTGGTTGTAGCTCTCTTACTTCAACTAACATCTGAGTTTAAGTTTTCTTTAAGATTCATAGTTGAACTCTTGTCAGTTCTAAATCATGGAAGTGAATCGCAACAAATGAATAATGTTTGTAATTCCATGTTTGTCCTTTAATTGTCCAACTTAATTCTTTTTGTAAATCTTTTTGTAGCCAATTATAATGTACGTAAACTTAAATTGGTTTTGTTCTTTTACGTAAAAAAAAAACAGTTGTCACAATTTATTTAAAAGAAATGAAAAAATACCTTAAATATTAATAATTCTTTAAAATAGGTTTATAGTGCCTATTTTAAATTCAATGTGAAAACACTGAGTACATACATTATTACTTTCTTTTTTTGGAATTGGTATTTTCTCTTAATAATTATATTTTAATAAGGGTACACATAATTATATGTTTTTATATATGGTAAAAACGTCTAATTGTGAATATAAAATCTTTTAAGTACAAACTACTGTTATAGTGTGATAATGAAATTGTCACTATAATTCTAAATATTTTGTATTCATTTTATTTTCAAAATAAATATTGCTTTATATATACTATAAAGTTTATAGCATCGTTGCATTTTTTTTTCATCAAGCAAAAATCTTAAAAATCCTCATAATGTGATTTAAAATCTCGAGTTCTAATTGTAACTAGTAATACAATTTGATTTACAAGTTCTTCATTCTTCCCATAATTTCACCAACATTATACGTTTAATTTATTTATTAGAGCACTCATCTTTAATATATAAAATCGTAAACTGAATGACTGACTGATCTATCAACGCACAGCCCAAACCGCTGGACCTAGAGACTTGAAATTTTGCACACAGATACCTTATACAGTGTAGGCATCCACTAAGGAAGGATTTTTGAAAATTATATCCCTAAGGGGATGAAATAAGGGATGAAAGTTTGTATGAAAGTCCCTCAGTTTTGAAGCTAGGATCGTCAAATTTTGTGTTTAGGCTGACGATTGAAAATTAATAAATACGGGTCTCAGCGTTTTTCAAAATTCTACCCCCGAAAGGGTCAAAAGGGGGATGAAGTTGTGTAATGAAGAAAATCCTTTATTTTCGAAGTCAAAATTGCTAAATATATAATTTAGGCTTATGGATGGAAATCTAACGCAGCGTATATTGTTATTGTTAGTATTTCAACCCCTACGGGGATTAAATGGGGGTGAAAAGGGGTAAATAAACCTAAAAATAGATATGGATGTCGTTATTGGGGTTTTCTGGGATGACGATTGCAAAAATGACATTTATTTTGAAGTCCAACACGGTGGAGATGATTTGACCCCTCAAGGGGTGAAAATGGGGTTCGAATTTTGTATGGAAAAAATAATGTTAAATGGACATTACAACTTTAAACTTCGAAGGAGCACGTCTAAAAATAAATAAGCAAACATATATTTTGTGATTTTGAAAATAAACCCCTTAGGGGATAAATGGGGTGAGTAAACCTAAAAATAGATACGGATGTCGTCATTGGGGTTTTCTGGGATGACGATTGCAAAAATGACATTTATTTTGAAGTCCAACACGGTGGACATGATTTAATCCTCAAGGGGTGAAAATGGGGTTCAAATTTTGTATGGAAAAAAATATTAAATGGCCATTACAACTTTAAACTTCGTAGGAGCACGTCTAAAAATAAATAAGCAAACATATATTTTGTGATTTTGAAAATCAACCTCTTAGGGGGTAAATGGGGTGAGTAAACATAAAAATCGATGTGGAGGTCGTTCTTGAGGTTTTATGGGATGGTGATTACGAAAATGAGATTTATTTTGAAGTCCAACACGGTGGACATGATTTAACATGTGAAAATGAGGTTCAAATGTATGGAAATCTTAATATATAAAATCGTAAACTGAATGACTGACTGATCTATCAACGCACAGCCCAAACCGCTGGACCTAGAGACTTGAAATTTTGCACACAGATACCTTATACAGTGTAGGCATCCACTAAGGAAGGATTTTTGAAAATTATATCCCTAAGGGGATGAAATAAGGGATGAAAGTTTGTATGAAAGTCCCTCAGTTTTGAAGCTAGGATCGTCAAATTTTGTGTTTAGGCTGACGATTGAAAATTAATAAATACGGGTCTCAGCGTTTTTCAAAATTCTACCCCCGAAAGGGTCAAAAGGGGGATGAAGTTGTGTAATGAAGAAAATCCTTTATTTTCGAAGTCAAAATTGCTAAATATATAATTTAGGCTTATGGATGGAAATCTAACGCAGCGTATATTGTTATTGTTAGTATTTCAACCCCTACGGGGATTAAATGGGGGTGAAAAGGGGTAAATAAACCTAAAAATAGATATGGATGTCGTTATTGGGGTTTTCTGGGATGACGATTGCAAAAATGACATTTATTTTGAAGTCCAACACGGTGGAGATGATTTGACCCCTCAAGGGGTGAAAATGGGGTTCGAATTTTGTATGGAAAAAATAATGTTAAATGGACATTACAACTTTAAACTTCGAAGGAGCACGTCTAAAAATAAATAAGCAAACATATATTTTGTGATTTTGAAAATAAACCCCTTAGGGGATAAATGGGGTGAGTAAACCTAAAAATAGATATGGATGTCGTCATTGGGGTTTTCTGGGATGACGATTGCAAAAATGACATTTATTTTGAAGTCCAACACGGTGGACATGATTTAATCCTCAAGGGGTGAAAATGGGGTTCAAATTTTGTATGGAAAAAAATATTAAATGGCCATTACAACTTTAAACTTCGTAGGAGCACGTCTAAAAATAAATAAGCAAACATATATTTTGTGATTTTGAAAATCAACCTCTTAGGGGGTAAATGGGGTGAGTAAACATAAAAATCGATGTGGAGGTCGTTCTTGAGGTTTTATGGGATGGTGATTACGAAAATGAGATTTATTTTGAAGTCCAACACGGTGGACATGATTTAACATGTGAAAATGAGGTTCAAATGTATGGAAATAGAATATAAAATAAACATTACAACTTTAAACTTCGTAGGAGCACGTCTAAAAATAAATAAGCAAACATAGATTTTGTGATTTTGAAAATCAACCCCTTAGAGGGTAAATGGGGTGAGTAAACATAAAAATCGATGTGGAGGTCGTTCTTGAGGTTTTATGGGATGGTGATTACGAAAATGAGATTTATTTTGAAGTCCAACACGGTGGACATGATTTAACCCCTAAAGGGGTGAAAATGAGGTTCAAATGTATGGAAAAAGAATATAAAATAGACATTACAACTTTAAAATTCATAGGAGCATGTCTAAAAATAAATAGGCAATCACATATTTTGTTATTTTGAAAATCGTCCCTTAGGGTGTAAATGGGGTAAGTAAACATGAAAATCGATGTGGATGTCGTTCTTGAGGTTTCAAGGGATGGTGATTGCGAAAATGACATTTATTTTGAAGTCCAACACGGTGGACATGACACATCATGGACCTGTACCTGGATATGCACATCCAGGTAACGGGAACGAGAACAGGCACGGGCACGGGCACGGGCACAGGAACAGGAACGGGAACGGAAACAGAACGAGAACGGGACGGGAACGGAACGGGCCGGTACGGAAACGGAACGGGAAGGGAACGGGAATGAAACGGGAACGGAATAGTAACGGGAACGAAACGAATGGGACGCGAACGGGAACGAAACGGGAACGGAAAGGGACGAAACGGAATGGAAATGGAACGGGAACGAAACGGGAACGATACAGGAACGGAACGGGAACGAAAACGGGACGGGAACGGTAAAGGAATGGCACGGGAACGGAGGGGAAAGGATCCGGAACGGAATGGGAACGGAATGGGACGAGAACGGGACGGGAACGGGAACGGGAATGGAACGGGAACGGGAACCGGATGGGAACGGGAACAGGACGAGACGGGGACGGGAACGGGAACGGAACGGAACGGGACGGGGATGAGAACGGGAATGGGAACCGGAAGGGGTACGGGACGGGTACGGAACGGGAACAAGAACGGAATGGGAACGGAACGGGAATGAAACGGAAAAGAAACGGGTACGGAACGGGACGAGAACGGTACGGGAACGGGAACGAAAACGGAACGGTAACGGGACGGGAATGGGAATGGCATCGGAAGGGGTACGAGAACGGGACAGGAAAGGGACGGGAACGGACGGGAACAGAACGGGAACCGGAACCGGAAACGTAAAAATGACTGGTCAGATCCTGGTTGAAGGTTCTCTAAGGATTTTCTCTAACATCCACGCGGACGAAGTCGCGGGCAGAAGCTAGTTTATTTATAATTGTTGATTTTTTAAATTGACTATGTCGTTTGTTAGGTTTTAGAAGATAGGTATATTGGTGACTTCTATAAAAGTCCTATATAGGTGGGAAATGGAATCGTCATAATAAGAGATGTAAAAAATCATCACATTTTTGATACTTACTACGAATACAATAAGAAATATGACTACCTACATCTTACAAAGTAAAGAAACCGCTTAATCCATCGAATGGGCTAATTGTCTAATTTCAAAATCTATCGCTTTCAGGATGTGATACATTGATGCTTCTTTTTGGCACAAATAAAAACTTACCAAAGAAACGCAGCCACGTGTCGAATTCATCTGTCAAATAAAAGCGATTGCGATATAGAATACAAAACCAACCCTCCAGATTTAAGTTGCCAAAAGGCGATTTACATACGTACTTTCATTACCTATCTCCACCAAATCAACTAACTTAAACGGGATTATCCTGGAGTACGTATTTATTCGCGCATTAACAAAAGACAATAACGTAAGTAAACATCGGCGCGCCCTTATCTAGTAGAGCCAATTACAGAAATGTTTTATTAAAATTATGCAAATGTTACCCAAGGCCTGCTTTTCGCCGCCCCTTGAAAAGCGAGAGTGCCACAATCGGGACGAATTAATTCTAGAGATTCCTTCATAAATCCTTCAGCTAAAGTCACTTGTCCCCACCCTAAGCGCTTTATTACGCGCGCGGGATGAAAACATCAGGGCCCACTCAAGGCCACTACGGGCCGTCTCCGTGGGGTCCGTACGTCGTACGTAGTGATATTATGTTTCCTATGTCATTGATAAAAGCGCCGTTTTTGCGTAACGCGATAGAGATTTGCGACAATTAAACTCCGATACGTGCGAGAGAGAAAGTTGTCGGAGACACTGTTCTGAGAGTTGACGCTGCTGCCGCCCGCCCGCCCTGCCGACGGCTGCTTCCCGCGCCCGCCGCTAGTCGGCGCTGCGAGCCCGCCCTAACACAACATGATATTATAAATCTTATGAACAGAGAATTTATGTAAACAAACTGTATTTGTGACTAAAACTGTATACGCAAGTGATTTATAAATAGTGTTCTGTGCTTACAATAGTTGTAAAGTTAGAATTCAGCCTTCTTTTAGTAGCGACATGTGAAACGGCGAAAGTGAGGGGTTTAAGGTGAGTTATGTACGCACTTTCCTTACAGATACAAGTGAGGCTCTATGTTAAGGTTGGATGATCCTTTTCGATGTCTTTCCGTTTATTGATAGAATACGAGTACAAAGGAGGATTAATTAAATCAAATTAGTGTATGGTAGATTGGACAATTAGTGTGTAGATAATTTTACCCTATGGTAACAAAAGTTAAAGAAATCATTGTTCATGATACCTTATTAGACGGTTAAAAACAATTGCATAACGAAAGCTAAAAAGTAGTAGATAAAGAAACACTGTAAACAATCCCCGGATTTTCGTAGCGTCTCGTAGCAAAATGCTACGAATGTTTCTATACTGCGTTACGGCAAGCCACACGTTTTGTAACGGATACAACCAGAATTATTTATGGATCTGCGGGTCTATCGGCTAAAAATAATAAAGTTAATGTAAGCTTTGATTTGACAGATGGATGTAATACATTGCCACTTTTCTTTGGTAAAATTTTAGTTGCTTGTGCAAAAAAAAGTAGCAATGTATCACATCCATCTGTCATATCAAAGCTTACATTAACTTCATTGTTTTAGCTGATAGACCCGCAGATGTTTAACTCTATGTGGTCTTGAGAATTAATGATATGATGGCTTTATGATAAAGTGGGTTCAAAAGTTTCATAACTAGGTCACACTTACCTATATCTCTTTTAAAAAGTCTCAAATAATATTCATAAAGTACCTATGATTGTTTCCTGTTCAATAACAAAATGTGAATTAATTTATTAAAAGAATTTTACTTCTTGATATTTCTGGCAGACTCATGATACCTATAACAATAAGTAGTAGTTAACAGATTTTCCGATGAGTTCCAGTATTGATTAATAAAAAAACTAAAAAACGTATTTTTAAATTGAGATACTAACTACTACTACTTGTATGGGAATACAAGAAGAGAAGATGGCAATAAAAACATCAAGATTATTACTCAGCAATGGGTAAATTATCTTAAGCAACTGATCTGTTTCAAAGAAAAGCTTACAAGACGTGACCTTAGGAAAACATTTTCCTGTTATAATTTATTTCCTTTCATGTATTTTTTTTACTTCTTGAGAAAATTAACGTTTGTAAGCAAATTAAATATGAATGTACCTATTCTTATTCATCATTAGGATTTATCAAAGAAGTTTTGAACGGAGCTTGCGTGGGTGGGTAGGCTAAGTTAAGGAAGAGACAGGACTTATTGCTATAATATGTTAATACCAATTACACTGTAAGTATAAATAATACCTACAAAGATTTTTGGGTACACTAGGTACTGGTTTTTGATAACCAAATATCCCGTGTTGATCATTAATATATAGGTACTTTGTAAGTACCTTAGTCAAACTTCATGATCGAAGAACTTAAATTAAGATCAGTTTTTATTTTTGGTTTCGCCACAAATGGTAGCCAATGACTGAAGCTCTTAGAATAATAGAACACGGCGCCTAACTCTAATAAAAACAATGGGACAAGTGTGAATCGGACTCGGCCACCGAGGGATCCGTACAAACTCGATGATTGATTACGTACTTTAAATAAAGACTTTTTTATGATTTAATTAAAATAAATATAGTGTTCAGATTTTTCCCTGTACCTACTTGTAGTAGTAGTACTTGTAGTATAAAGCCCGAAGTACACATTGGGCCAACGCCTGGCCGCGCGCGTTGGGCCAACGCGCGCGGCCAGGGCATGTCGCTGTTTACACATTGGTGTACCAATCATTCTGCATTGGCTCTCTAACAAAGATGGACGTGGAATGTCTTACAGCCGCGGCAATTTTTATATACAGGGCGTTTAATTATTACCTTCTTTTATTTATTAAACGCACTTCTATAACTTTGCTAAACATCTTTGATGTTAAATATGTTTTATTTATCTAGCTTAGTAACGTATTTTGTTTTGTTTTTATATTGTACTTATGTTTGTTATAGAAGTGCGTTTAATAAATAATAGAAGGCAATAATATGGAATCCAAAGCATATTCATTTCAGTATTTAAAACCCCACCCGACTTCATAATACGTTGTTTAATATTAGATATATGCATACAAACTTTCGAGTTAGTTATTATGCAGATTTGAATATTTCATTTCTTGCTTTTTAGAGCCGTTTATTTTCGAAACTGTCTTTGTTTGGTTTATTTTAAGGTTTTTGAAAGGGGTTTTGTATTTTTACAAACTTTTTTATTTTAAACTTTTTTGTAGTAGGTCTATTTAGTGACGATATTATTTAAGTTACAATACAATAGCCTTATATCAACGGATTATCACCTTTTACAAAATACTGTTTTCCCGACGCAGGGGCTTTCGTTGTTGAGGAGTTCTCCTTACTATCAGCTCCAGTTCACCATATGTTATAATTATGTTATAACAAACATAAAAAGCCTAGCAACCAAATTCAAGTAGTGAAACACGTAGTATTGAATAAATCCGATGATGGTCTTCATCATCAGTTTCACCAAAATGGTATTTCCATATGCAAATGCACATTATGCACAAACTACTGAAGAAAATACCAAAATCGCTGTAGGTGTGCCTTTAATATTTGAAGAGTTCCCTTGATTTCTCCAAGATCCCATCATCAGACCCTGACCTTATAACAATGGAACCAACTTGGAAGTATATGCTTTCAAACAAAAAAATATTTTTTCTAATCGATCCAGCCGTCTTCGAGTAATCGAATAACATACATAAAAACAAAGATTCTAATGAACTAAGACCAATGAACTAACACCAACCGACTTTTTTGAAGTCGGTTAAAAAGGCGCCAACGTGTGAACGCTGCGCCAACGCGCGCGCCAAGATCCTTTGATGTGTGTACGAAAAACCGACAATACTCGGTCCGCCGGCCAACGTTGGCGCCAACTCCCAACATACCGCCAAGTAGGTCTTTACACGTTCGCCCAACGCGCTCGGCCAACGCGTTGGGCCAATGTGTACAGCGCACTACAGCTTCACTTTTTTACAGCTTCAAGGGACTGTAAACCTGATAATTTCAACTCGATACTCTACGGGTTCCCGAGATAAAGGGTCTTGAAAGACAGACGCACAGTGGATTTTGGAAGCCGAAAAAGTGACATCGTCGAGATAATTCCAAAATCTGTTATTTCTAGTTATGTGTAACTCACGACGAGAACTCCCGTGTGCTAATTACACTGGTCTACAAAATTTCAACTTGGTCATGCCACATGAACTATTTTGGTGTATTTTTATAATATAGGGTGTTGTCAATAAAATAGTGTACTTTAAAATTTGTTATCACATATGCATTTTTTTTTTTTAATTTAATTACGAAAAAGGTAGATAGTTGTCAAGAAAAATAAAATAAAAAATAAAACAAATAAAAGATGTTAGGATTTTCTTGAATATTTGGCTTCCCGTTGGGCCCTTTTAATCGTCCAACAGTAATCGGCCATTATCCTTGGACTCCAGTTACTTTGGCATCACTTTTACATCTTTGAAATGTCCTAATGAAACCTTTCCCCATACTCGTTGCTTACAGCCCCCAAATTCTCAGGGAAAAATCTAAATGTGAGTCCAAAGAATTAATTTTAAGTAACATATTACAAAATGCCAATAGAAGCTCGTCAATCAACTCTTTGTGGTTGTCACTTCTATGATTCCCCAAAAAATTTGTAACTACGTTCTTGAAGCATTGCCATGCTGTTTTTTCATAAACGTTCAATTTTTCCTCGAATCACTGGTCTTTTATCAAGTCACTGATTTGAGGTCTTACGAAAATACCCACTTTAATTTTAGTATCACATATTCTGGGAAACTTTTCTTTTAAATACAAAAATCCATTTCCATTGCAATTAATGGTCTTTACAAATTTTTTCATTAGTCCTAATTTGATATGTAGTGGAGGAAAAAGTACATCAGTAGGCTTTACAAGTGCTAAATGCTTCACATTTTTCTGTCCAAGATGATGAGCAACCGGAAAAGAAAAATACTCGTGGTAACACTTCTATATAGGAAAATTTCGCCTTTGCTTTTTAAAAGTCAGTTCACAATCAAATATAACAAAAGAGTGAGGTTTGTTTCCTCGACATATTCGCACAAGCACTATACTAGTCTAAAGCTAACAAAATTTAAAAGAATATGATAACTAATATACAAAATCACTGTTTTTTACGGTTATTGACATGCGTTTTCCACTATAATACCATGAATGAAAATGACCTTATCATGAACGAAAACTGAGGGTGATTGGATAATAATAAGTGCACTTTCGTAATGAAGGTTGGTAGTCATAACACAATTACCTACTAGAGTTCGTGTGGCATGACCACTGTTGATCAGTGTTATGTCTAGATTTTTTTATAGACGAATTTCCAAAATGCATACAACTTCGGAAAAAATATGGAAAATCCTTTACTACTTCTAAATGATATCGGTGATTGTAAACCTGATAGCATAGTATTATAAGCATAGTAAACATTCACATTTCAAAAGTTGATTGGCAGTTCTACTCGCGGTAGTTTATGAGGTTTTATATTTTATCAAAAATACTCACTGATATCGTTTAGGAGTAATAAAGGATTTTCCATATTTTTTCCGCCGTTGTATCCATTTTGGAAATTCGTCTAGAAAAAAATCTAGACATAATTAGCACACGGGAGGTTCTCGTCGTGAGTTACACATAACTAGAACTAACAGATTTTCAAAACCCACTGTGAGAAGGACAGATAGACAAACAGACTGACAACAAAGTGATCCCATGAGGTTCCATTTTTTCCTTTCGAGTTACGGAGTCCTAAAAACGTCCTTTCTGCACCTATCCAATGCCAATACAGATTTAAAAAGCTTCTTTATTTATTCCACGTTCAACACTTTCTCCTTCCATCTAGCGTTTTGCTGACAAATGTGTTGTTTATACGGAGGCTGGCTGGAGGGTGGTCCGACAGGGTGCCCTAGGTGGGGGTTGGTTCACAATTTCACATAAAAGGCGCGCGCTGCCATACAGCCTGACAGAGCAGCCGCGGCTCTCGTGTACGACGCTCCCGTCGTCGCTACTTCCGCGTTAGTTCTTGCGGAACTTTGCTAAACTTCGCTCGTCCGGTGAAATTCGTACTGATGCTGATGGATTGAAAATGCTTTTGAGATTTATTTATTAGGTAAGATTTAGAGCAGTATTGAAAGGATTATAAATTATGATTTAATTTTTTTTGTTTCATTTAATTGCACTGTAAAGAGCTTTTTGTAAGCATGAAGATAGGAAAGCACATTCTTCTAATTAGTAGTAGTTATAGTAAGAGTATATTATAAAAAAATGTACTGTTTGTATTACGATAAAATAAATTAAATTGTACTTTTTCCACTTTTTTCGATGAATGTGAAAAGCGTTCAAATAAATGTATCAACAAGTAAATGCTTCATATTATATTAAAGTTAACGACTTTTATACGCCGTTATTTTGCATTCGTTTTAATTAACTAAAGGAAGTGTCTACCAATCAAACTAAAAGAAAAGAAACATGGGTCGAAAACAATGAAAAATGTTGGTCGTCCCTATTAACTAGACAGCTAAATATTGTAACTAATACTAAACTAATTGTACCACAGTATATATAAACGTTTTTCCAAAAAACTTATATAATACTAGCTGACCCGACAGACGTCCTGTCTTAGTTATGATTTATGAATATTGAATTCGAATTTTAAACGACATTCAGTTTTTTGCAGCCCGCATTCTGTCAAACGTCATAAGGTTATATTAAAAAGTTTATAGTCCAAATTAAATTTTATATGGTGGTTAAGTATTTTTAAATTTTCTTATTTTCCGCGCTATTTTCTTTATTTTTTCTTCCATAAGAACCTTCTCCTGATAATAACAAATAAAAAAAAAAGAATTAGCGAAATCGGTTCAGCTGATCTCGAGATTTGAGCTTAGCAAGACATTCAGCGATTTTTATATTATAAAAGATATACTGTGTTTATACTGTGTTTATACTGTGCAAATAAAATACGCAGTCCTAGGTTCTGTCCATAGAGTTAATACCTATACGGAATATTCCGTCAGGTATATTATTAACTTTATGGTTCTGTCACAAAGTCACAACCTTATTTTCAAATTTCGAATAATGGCCAAAAATGTTTTGATTGATGGAATTTTCAGTCTTCTAAAAATAAAATTCAAAATTTACTTTGCACCGCTAATATTAAAGTTTTGTTACATTTTTGATCATTTTTCGAAACTGTTGAAATATGTCTTTTTTTTACATATCTCCGCCATTTCGAAAAATTTCTAAAAACTGGCTCTACTAAAAAATTCTATATAGGTAATTTTCGAACCTGCTTACAATATTTCACGAGAATCGGTTGAGAAATGCGACCTGTAGAGGAGAACAAACGGACAGCCAACGGACAGCCGGACATACGAAAGAATTTTTGCCCAAGCTAAAGCAGAGACGCTTCGCTCGCGCTTCGCTCTCGCTCGGTAAATTAGTATGGGAAAGTTTTTTTTTTATTCTTTTTCAAGCCATGTTTTTTTTGGCAAAAATGTTAAGTTTCATAAGTAAAACACTCCCTTATTAAAACGACTACAAAATAACGGTACATAAAAAAATTGGGTTGCACTCCGGGAGTGCCGGCAGAAGTGAAAACTTGAATATTAACGTTGTGCATTTTTGATATTTTGGAATGGTTAGGGAATAATTTTGCACGAATTGCCGTCTTACAAATTTACTCTGCATTTGAATTTACGAATACAGAACAGTATTGTACGAAAGTCTTATCTATAGCTTGACAGAAAATCTAGAGTTTTGACATTGGATTAAAAAATTAGCGCGTTGCTATGGTGACACAAGTGTTTACGTCTTGAAATGACGCGCCGCCATTTTCACCGCGCCCCGTAGAAAGAGAGGGGGACACTTCCACCACCGGCTGTCTACACTCCATCCGTCACATCCGTCTTACGAATTTTCGATCACGGTCACGTGATTCTTACTGACGCGAGTTTAGCATTTTTTCCCCATTACAAAAAACCGTACAACGCCGTTACAGAAGTTTTCACTTTAAAAATATATTCGTATCCTGAGAGCACTAAAACTTCAAACCAATTTATTTCTTCTAAAATTAAATCAGCAGCAAGGCAATCTTATAACAAATAGAAATCTCAGCAAGTTTTTTTTAAAGGACAAACTCTCAATGTCATGTTCAGAGATTGTCTCTAAAATAATTACCATGTAAAAAACACCATTTGTTTTTTTTTTATTCGGAGGCCAAATAACACATAACAGAAAGATGAAAACACGTGTACTTATATAAAGTTTTCATGGCAGTACTTGTTGTATGGTCTGTGCATGTAAGTAAGTAATGACTTTCCGGCTACTTTTTCCTTTGAAAGTTTCCTTCCTTCCTTTAATAGTCTTGAGTTTTATTTATTTAAATAAAGCTTTATACTCGACGAAGCATTACTGCCGGACTCAGCGTACCATAAAAACAAACATTTTGTAACATAGTCAATTATTATAACAAAAACATTTCAAAGGCCTGTTATAAGAACGGCTGCGTAAAAGACTTTGTTAATGAGCTTTTAATATACAGCTTCGTTCGAAACTTTTAGACGGCAAAAGCTTATTCAAAGTCATTAGGCGTGATCATTGAAGTTCCTTTTATTTTTGATTACCTTGCAAGTGCGCTCACGTGAAAAAGTTCTAAGCTTTGCGTCGCGTCATAATTAGAAGTACTACTCATCGTATGTAATGTGTGCGATTAAAAAAAATTAGAAAAGAATTTAAATAAATAAATTAGGTACAATTTTTTTAGAAACTTACAAAGAACAAGCAAGGTGAAAAAGTTTTATTTTATATGATCCTGCTATTGTCAACACGTTATTATTAGGTTGCTTTCTTGTTTGTTTGTTTGTTTATGTGTCCACAAAGTTTGAACGTTTCATATAAATCTTTCATATGTGTAAAAATATATGTACTGAATTCAAAAGTAGTACTAACTATGTATATTACCTAAATAAAAGCCAATTATGTATCAGATATTTAAATCCTTTATTCATCGATCGGAAAAAACCCCATATTATTATCCTATTTACACACTAAGTATTATTTTTTATGATTTATGTATAATATTTGTTTACTTTGGTATAAATCAGAAGTATTGGGTTGAACAACCTTAAGAATTTACTTTCACATCTCTCTGAGTTGGTTTCTGATTCAAATTATTTTACCAGGGTCCTTACACCCCGATTAAGCTCTGTCTAACACTGCAACAAAAACCTTTTAAAAAGCACAAAAAGTAATCCATTAAAACGACAATTATTTCATGAATCGTATAACTACCTGTATACGATAAGGACAATCCCCAGGGGTTCCGTCGCCTTTTTCATTATTAAACGGAGCGAATTCCCAGACGCTAGCCTTAGTTTCATTTAAACGTTTCTATCTAATCGATACCGGATGTTTCTTATTTTATTTCTGGGCTAAAAAGTTATCCGAACATTATCACTACACAAATCTCAAAAGTTTTGATGGAAAAATGCTGGGAAAATATTAATTAAGCGGAGCGGAATCGTCGCGGGTAGCTCATCAAAAATGTATAGAATTCGTATGATTTGCATAAAAGTCATTTTATTGCCTCGAAAGACAAACAGAATGGGATATTAGCCGTTGGAATGAATCCAGAATCCATCCTGCGATGTGAACTATATAATTATATACGTTTCGGTTCGGAATCCGGTGCGACATCAATGTGGAATGAAATAAATTTGAACTTGTCGAAACTTCGTAGGAACTGTGAATTTCACTGTCACTTAGTTGAGAAATTGATTTTTTTCGTAGATATTTACAGTTTACAAGAGACTTATATTATTCTAGTATTTCAATAACTTGTTCTTCACATTGATGTACAAGTTTTTTTGCGGGTGTATGTACGTTGTGCAGACTGCTTTCTCATGAATACCATGGCTTTATTTTATCAGTTTCCAATATTACTTCAGTCCATATTTTATTATAGCGAAGCGACGTAAGCAATTACGATTTGGCTACGAAGCGCTACGATCGTCTACATTCTACGAGCTACGGGTTGACAGAAGCTGCTATAAATAATTTTAGTACTTATTTATAAATTGAAAATCAATTATTATAGTCATCTCTTATAGGTTATTAAATATTCTCCACAAAGGTCTTAAGTGACATAAACCCACATGTCTGTGCATAAACCCTTATTTATTCGCCAAACTTAAATAAAAGGAGTATAAACAAGTTCCTAATAATTATGTCGATGCCCTCACTAAATCGCGCTTGAGGAATTTTAACAAGTGGTTGGAGACTGTGAATTCAATGAGCTTGGTATAATTATGTCGAACAACTTGGTGCATTCATTAGCCGTGTTTCACTTAATATTCAGCAGGGTGGCCACAAGTAACATTTTTACTTTGCAAACCAGAGGCAGGGAGACGAAAATTTCATGGTAATAACGTAAGTTCGTTTGCGCTTTCCTTTCAGCTGTAAAATGGAGTACACAGAGTTTGCATTGCATTGTATAACAGTATATTTTTAAGAAACGGACAAAAAAGGGGTTTTGCGAAAAGACGGGTTTTGTTTTTAGTATTCTTTGGAAGTTGGTTTTGCGTTTCAGTGTCACGTTACCAATATTAGTATTTCCTTATTTTTGTAAACAGTTTTCAGTTCTCACGTGTCTTTAAACTTAAATCACTGTTTAATAATTATGTTGTCTTATCAAATCAAATTGTTGCTAATAATCAAATCAGAACAAATAAGCTTTAAAGTAAACAAATTAATTTACTTTAAAGCTTATTTTTAACCAAACACATTTAATTCCACATTCTGCTTTTATTTATCGAATTTAATTTGACTCTCATAATATAATAAAAGTTAAACTGTTCTTGCAGGACTACGAACTATTATTGTTCTTGTTATTCATGTATTGAATAAAACTTTTTCTTTGTTTCAGATGCTAAATCGGACGTTCCTCGTGTTAACAGTAGAAATAACTTAATCGCTCCCTTATTTACTTTCCACAAAATAGTACAAAGTCATCGAACTTACTTTCTAGTAACAATTTTAGGAGCTACGCTAAACTAAGTTAGGGCGTTCGCAAAGGCTTGCCAAATCGCTATTTTGTTCGATTTATAGGCAGAGATAGTTTTATCGGGGTAGTTTATAGGCGAAAACAATGCAAGTCGCTTTCATAAAGTATCGGTATCTCGGAGGTTGTGATTTTTGGAGGGTAGAGTAGGGGGCCGGGGCCCTAATAATGTGTGAAGATAAGGAGGAGGCTCGTTGCGAGGCGGTCGAGAGTCCTCGCCGGCTGTGCTGGTCGAAGCGACCCCCTGCGCCCCTCCCGGACACCAGAGGGCTTTGCTGCGCCAAACTACTAAGGAAGAATGGGAAACCTAAGAAGGTGGGATATGTCTTGAATTATTTATACCGGCAATCATTTTCGTGTTCCGCACCTTATACATTATGTACGAGTACATATTAAAAGAAAAGCTAAGTTAGATAAAATGTAAGCAACGAAAATCTTTGATGCTTAATGTCTCCTTAATTTTTAATGAGCAAACTTTTTGTCTTTGTGATTTACTTTTGAAGACAATTTCTTTGTGCTTCATTTTAACAGCGATCTTTATTTCAAAGGGAAATGAAAAATAACTTTTCTAACTAAATATTAATTAATAATAGTATCATAGATTCGGATAACTAAAGTAGTTATTGAAAGTAATAATATTACGGAGCACATCCCAGGAATGTTCAATTTTGCCTTCAAAGGGATACCTTGCTCATCAGAAAGGTATCTTTGCTCCCCATATTTCGACAGAATGATTTTGTGCTTAATATCGAAGTTGAAGGTAACTTTAGATACGGTGGTTGGCCTGTGCCGTACTTACGGTAAATGTTGCTACCTATATCAACTGTGCTAGTGTAATATATAAAATAAGTAGGTATACCTACATAATTTTGTTTCGCTTAAAAGCTCAAAAGAAGATGAAAGCTGCACCGACACTTTCCTGACTTCCATAAAATTTACGGTGAAACGATGATTTAGTTGCAAATGTTAAAGTTTTCGTTTCATCCCATCAAGTTCATTAAAGTTTGTTCATTATATTTGAACATTTGCATAGTTCGACGGCTAACAGGGTTCGAGGGCGAGATCTCATTCCGTTTTCACACCAGAAACGTTCGCAGAACTTATACTGAGACACATCCAGTCTTATTATGGAAGTTTGAGTCGGCGGCTGGATATTATGTACATTGTATTAAGGATGATAACTAGTAAGCCAAATAGCCCGGCCGCGAACCGACAACTTTAGATCAAATTAGTTTGCGCTGACGACGTGGTTCGCTCAGTTTTGATTAGCCTCCCTCGGGAAACAAATGAGAGTGCCGTTATTTTAGCCGCCCGCGGAAATATGAAATAATGTGCTGCCTTAAGAAGGAGTCATTGGAACAAGGGGTGTGTGCCCTGTGGTCTTCAATATTTATTATTGCCGTCAGATGAGAATTGTTGAAGCAAGTTGTAAGCCATATGGAACATAACTTCTTCATCCATATTTATAAACCGCTCACAACGTTAAGAGCTATTTAAGATCATACTTGAGTTAAGATGCTGTTCCTATAGCTCTCAACATTGAGAGTGGTTTATAAATAAGAGCCTTAAGTTTGTTTGAAGTATAACTTAGAGTAGCGTTTACTTCAAATCTATTACCTTTTTTCGTGTAAATTATTACTTATGTACTTAAAATTACCGCTTCAAAATAATTCTGCTTACGTCTTTTTATCATGAACAGTGAAAAGTGCCTAGATGCCACAACCAAAGCATATATATAAGTTTAAAAAAAACTTATAGTTATACTGTGGAAGCACTGTGGTTGGTTTCAAAACTTTCAACTCTAGTTCACCCGAATTCAATTTACGCCAAAAATACTTATTTTCTTTTGAATCAAACGGCATCCGGGAGTAGATGCAGCCACTATTTTGCAATTCTAACTTGGCAAAGAGGTTTCAATCTTACTAATGTGTCTAGGTATATTCAGTGCTCTGTGCTTCATGTAGGTATTGGTGCACTTTGTCTCTCTATCGGTACAAAATACATAAGATTCTAAGTGCCCTCTGTGGCTTATGAGCGAAGTTTGAAAGCAAACTATTGTCTTTAGAATTTTAATATTATACTTATAACAAAATATTGACTATCGATTGGTTCTCGGGAACCTTTCAGGTTTGAAGCTTTCTCCACGATATGAAAAAAGTTCAAACCTTGCTAGAGTTTGCCTTATCGTTGAGCAAAAAGAAACTTGAAATTTGTTTATTAATTACTACTTACTTAATTCATGAATGTCTGCCATTTGCTGTATTTTTAGAAATATATAGTTAAAATAATCAAACTCACTATACTAGTATTACCTATTCAGACGTAAACTTACTATTATGTTTTTAAACTTTTAGATTTTTTATGCATTCACAATGCTAAAAATATTTTCTAATATTTTTCAATTATATTAATAATCTTAATTACTATTATGTTGTCTGAGGTAAACTCAAAATTTTGATTAATGGACTACATAATTGACAGTTAAAATTCTACACGTAACACATAATTTGAAGAAACGAAAAAAACAGTTTCCTTTAAATACAATGAAATCTACTTCCCTACTTACTTTTTAGCTCAAAAATGCCTGTAGGTTAGTTAATTAAGCTTTGCATAATTAATTACATAAAAAGTGATTTACATCCGAAAATGCTGACGCTTCCAATTTGAAATTAAAAGTGTTTGAAACCCTTTGTTGGCGCGAAATGCTGACGGAATGAGAAACGAGAAAAAAATGTCGACAGAACACCACCATAATTTAACTTAAATCAGTATTTTTAGGATTTTTTGTGAAAATCTTTTCATTCATCTGCCGCATTCTCTTATTTGAATGACTGAATCATAGATAGATACTTCCCAAAAAAAAAACTATACATGCAATCCCCTTAAGAAAAATATCAAGGAATAGAGTTGTACGAAACTGCATACATTAACATAATGTTGAGATTAGGCTCTGCCATCAACATACTTTTCCAGTAGTTTTGTAAGTCAAAAGGGACTTTTTAAGCAGGGAACAAACAACATTTTGAGTAAACAAACATTTGTTTTTAGTATGTGTTTCAGTCAACATCTTATAGTTAGGTATTGTGTGAGGATTTCAGATCTTGTAAATAAACGTCAGGAAACCTGAGTTACTCGGGTTTGATATGGTATGTTCTGTGCGTGTATAATAGCCTGCTTTTTACAAAGCAATCTTTCCTAAGCGAAAATCATCTTCGAGTTTCGCATCAGGGATAGCTTTAGTTCCCATACCCAGACTAACTTTTAACCAAAAGTTTTACTCAACCTTTGTAGCAAAGAGCGTGTGTGAGACTATAGGCTGAATTATACAACAAATGACCATTTGAGTGCGTTGATAGGACACACATCTATTACTCCGATTAAGACCTAGTACACTAGACGTACTGGGGCTATGTAATAAATTGCATCTGAACGGGAGCGCTGACAGCAATAATTTACGTTCCTGGCTACTGTTTAAGCGATCTGTTACCAGTTTATCCATCTCAACGGTGTTAATTCCCGGCGAGTCTAAACTTATAGAAGTTGCGGAAAGGGATTATTCGCGTGTCTTAAAGAGAGGACAATTAACAAATCGACCTCTCTTAGAGGGATCTGTGAAAACGTTAATGCTATTATGACGTAAATACGTAGGTAATTTTTATAGTAAATAAACTCTGCAATAGCTTCAACAAAATATTTTGATAAAATTGAATGCTTCAGTGGTACGATTGCCTTACCGACTTCTTACGATTAAGTTAATGCTTTTGTAAAAGAGCGACACATTGTAAATTTATAATAATATGGAGTTTATACATCCATCCACTTCTGTATTCACGTTCCTGCCTTAATATATTGAGCTGCTGCTGATGAAGTTAAGCCTAATATATCTATCTCTTGTGACTTTGATGTTGATTCTATATCTAGACAGTTTTTGTCTTTTAATTCTTCTTCGATAGTCTACACTTGATCGTAGCTTCTTGCCCACATTTTAAATAAGGATAATATTTCGGTAAAGTAGATTTTAATACAGGGCTTTAATAGCTAATATCGCGATAATTCGGACTATGTGCGTCGCAAAAATAACTTCATTTTGGACTTTGCAGCAACAGCCATTGCTGAGCTAAAGCTAAGGTCAAGAGCTAAGTTTTCGCAGTATCGGGCCTTTGTTAACAGCTGCCGATAGCTGGAACAAATCCGTTTCTAAATGCCTCACTGCGATATACATAAAAGTTACACTACCCATAGAACATGTTCGTTCTAAAATGCAACGAAAAAATGTTAAAATGCAACCGACGTCGTGTGGCCGCGTGTGGCGCGAACTCGCCACTAACTACTTGCTACTTTGCCGGTCGGAGTTGCCAGCTGTTCGACTTCACCCTACCTACTTCTTGCATTCAATAAAACCGATTCAAACTTGTAAAATTGTTCATGAGCATGAGCTTATGATAGCTTGATACTTTGGATGCGTTTCCGTCTTGAACTCATTGTTACGAACTTAAGAAACCCATTCAAAAAAATAAGGTTGAAGGCGGTTTAACGTTTTTTAATAAACTTTTTTATTACAAACTTTTTTGTGGAATAGTATACGAAAATCTAAATACACAAAATAGTATTTTTTAACCTTTTTATTAGGAAAACTGTTTTATAGTATACGGTTAAGCCACGGGGTAAGCAAAAATCTTCCGTAAATTTTAGTAAATTTGAACTTTACTGGCCCTGTATTAACTATTTTATTTCCATATAATGTAAATCATTCAAAAACTACAGATTTTAGGAGAATCATTTCTTCTTAGAATTTTATAATGTAAATCTTCTTTTTCTTGAAGTACCCCTTAATAGAGTGCCTAACTTGATTGTTATTTTTCAAGGTCGTTCCTGAAACAACTAAAATTAGAATTGTACGCTCTACAAACTCTATAAAGAGCCAAATTAATTAAAGCTCTTTACGTTTTGCTCGAGAGGTTTATTTCATTAATGACTTAAAAATAAAAAGAATCTAATTGAGATTTTAGAACGGAGTACTGATGTTACTAGCTGGCTCAACAATTTGTCTAAACAAAAATAAGTAAACTATTGGCTATCACTTTTATACTCTCTATCTTGATTTTACATCTAAAAAAACATTGGTCCCTAAGAAAAAGTCAGTGTGCGTCTGCCAAGAAAACCCTTTATTTGTTTTCTAAAACCAATAGATGTCTTGGAATCATTGTAGATACGGTTAGAGTGTAATATCGCGTGTCTTCAACCCAAGAGCCGAGACGCGGGCTCAATATAACTCCGTTGCATTCCCTCTAGACACGCACCGCTTGAGTACAAGCCCCCCTACTCAAATGGCCAACTTTCTATTCGTTTGCACGCTACGCTTACTTTTAAAGCTTAAATATGAGCAATAGATGATTAAATCACATGTCGCAAACTTATGTAAATCACAGACTTCGATGTATTGTATGGAATTGTCAAGCTTACGGCACGTAATTTTATAGTTTACTGTTTATTTTAAAGTTTTAATAGTAAGCGTAGCGTTCAAACGAGTAGAATGTTGGCCATTTGAGTAGGGGGGCAGTATTGCTAAGGGTTGGCATGGCAAGCTGAAAATTTGCTAGGGGCTTAACTATAAAGGCTACAAGGCCTACCTAGGGTTAGGTATGCTATGCTAGACTACAAAAGATAACAAAATATACTACTTATTAGTCTTATAACTATAGATCTACTTACTATTGTAAAAATAAGTGAATGTCTTGCTTTACAATAAGCTCAATGAATTTAAAAACGAATAAAATTTTATTATTTCACTTCATAAAAGTTTACATCTCACGTACCATCATATTATATAGTGTACTCCAGAGAATATAGACGTACTTACTTGAACCAAAGAACGAACAGAATTGAAATCATTCGCAGCCGTACGTGACTTCAGACATATCAAGCTTTTAAATAAATCTCAAAATAATATTTACCTCGGGGACGACGACGATTGGCTGGCTCACCTTACAGATAGCTCCCTTTGAGGTGAAAATTGGTATTTATTCCCGTGTGTTCCGTTGTTCGGGATATCTAAAGCTCGTTTCTGTATTGATTTCGCGTGTAAAGTATTGCCTTCGATTTTTCCATTCTGAACGTGCTTCTGTTACCACAGCGTAGATTAGTTTATGTCAAAAACATCGTGCTGCCTTTGTGTTGGTCATACCATACAATACGTTTATGTATGGCCCTTGTATAAAAAATTATTTTTTCACGTAATCATTAAATAATCTAGTTAATCCAGTACTTCAGTGACAGGGTTACAAAAACTTATAAAGAATCTAAGTTTATTTTTTTCTATTATTATTTTATAGTAGAAAACTTCGTAAAATAAAACACGTCATTTGTGATACCTGCCCCCCTAGTATGACCACTGAACGCGATACGATATAGCGATCACGTTCACGTATCACGTTCAACTCTTAAAAGACAAATAGATTTTGACAGTTGAGTGTTGATAAAACGCTCATCGTGTCGTGAGTAAGTTTTGGTACAATACAATTACTCTAAGCTCTTACACAAAATATAATTATAATAGTCGTAGTCAGTAACCGTTAGTTACTAACTCTAAAAACTTTCTAGTGTGAATTGAAGATGTACCGGCAAACTCGCATAAAGTGAGAAAGAATGTAAAGCCCAGAAAGGTAATCTGCTCTTGTAAGATATAAGTCGGTACTAACTCTCTGCAATCCCCTTTGGGGCTGCATCGAGAAATATGGCAAGACCTATATCTATGTAAGTAGAACGTTTAGCAGCTTATGGCTAGCTTTTCTTTTGTTCCCTTTAATTATTTTCTTATGGCATATTTTTTTACGATTTACACCCTTAAGTTATGACTGTGGGCCGAATACTCAACCGCTACTTAACTTTGAGCGGCTCTCAAACAACATGCTGTCTTTGTCATATCTTTGACATTTAATGTGACAGGACAACGTTTGAGAGCCCCTCAAAGTTAATTAGTGTTTGAGTATTTGGCCATTAGTAATTCAGAATTTGTAGTTTTTTACCATTTATTTATTTTTTTAATATCTATCTATACAGGGTTATTTGTAAAACACCAACAACCTCGCAGGACTAGATTACTAATATTATAAACAACAACACGGGTCTGATTTTGACTACCTATCTTAACGCATATTGAATTGCAAAGTGTTTTTTTTTTCTTGTAACAGCCTAGACTGAATAATAACTTCAAACTTTGAATTCAGCTTGAACCCTGTAAATTGATCAAGAAAATTTGTAATTCATTAAGTAATGATCTAATAATTATAATTTTATATATTTGTTAATTTTTGTTAATATTAAGTCTGGAAAAGATATACATATTTGTAAATATCGTTCCATTTGATAAAGCTGGTAAGTTTTTTGCGCCCATTTTTCTTGTCAGTTAGTTAAAGACGTCATAATGTAGGGTAAAAAAAAATATTTGACGATTTAAAAACGCTCATTATGTGAGCTTATTTGAATAAAGAATTTTTCATTTTCATTTTCATTTTACGACTTTTTCGAAAACAGACAAAAAAATATCAACTTTCCATACAACATGTCTGAACAGCTGTGTTTGTGTCAAAAGTCGAAATTTTTTGGCTATTTTCGGAAAAGTCGTAGAACAAATGTTGTTGTTTATGATGTTAGTAATCTACTCCTGCGAGGTTGTTGGTGTTACAAATAACTCTGTATATTCAGTACCGTATTAGGCCGGCCACACACAGACGTAATTCCGAACGTAATTTCGACAATGTATGAAGATTCCGTACGGAAAAAACACGCTTATGTGTGTGGCAGCCCATAGATTTTGTATGCAGCTGCTGCGTTCGGAATCACGTACGTACGGAATTCCGTTGCGTGATTCCGTCTGTGTGTGGCCGGCCTTACTGAAGGTTGAACTACGAAAGTGCAATGAAGATTTGTACGGTTGTGCGAAAGAAAGCTTGTGAAATGAACGTTTGTACGAAAGCTTTATTTTGTCCAGTTTAGTTTTACAGATTTCAAAGATTTAGTTTTACAGATTTCTATCGGCGTATTGCATACAAAGAATCCCAATCAGAATTTAGGATGAGATGTATTCGAATGACCGCAAGTAGACAGTCTTATCCTTTTCATATAATTTTCGTATTGGACGATGATGCAAACGTATTTAAGCACATAAATACTCGCTCTTGATTCTAATCCATTTCGATTTACTTTGGGCATACTCGGATAATCCTTCAGAAGATCGTGAAATGTGAATGAATATACCTTTAAAGGTATTCCGATAGCTGACTGAAACAAAAATTCTTACGGTCGTTTAAAAATACGACACGTTTACCCAATACGAATTATTCAAATGAAAATTGTATAATCGGAAAAATCTTGGTCATTTAATGGGGAATGTCTGAAAAAATAAAAATGGCTGAATATTTTTTTATAGGTAGGAATAAGCTTTCTTAGTTTTAGAAAAAAGTTTTAGAATTTTCAGTTGCGTATAAATAAAAATAAAAAATAAAGTCATTTCGACTTCACAAAATACGAAAGTTACAGCAGAATGGAGATTATACCTTTGCCACCTCCTGTCATAACCACAACTTGCTATTAAAAAAAAAGTTTCAACACAAAATGTCAAAACTTTTTTTTTAATACTTGCTGTGGTTGTGGCAGGTGGTGGCAAAGGTTTAATCGCCATTCTGCTGTTACTTTCGTACATTTGTGACGTCGAAGAGACTTTAATTTATTAAAAAAATTTGACGCAACCGAAAATTCTGAAACTTTTTTCTAAAACTAAGGGAGCTTATTCCTACCTATAAAAAAATATTCAGCCATTTTAATTTTTTTCGGACATTCTCCATTATCATTGGACTTTATTATTTTATATTAGGCCTTGTAATGAACAGCTTTATTCCAATATTTAAATAAAATTTCGTCCCTAATTATTTCTGCAAAAGTCTCTAGCAACTGAAAATAATGTAGACACAAGTTGAAAACTTTCTTCTTTTATACTTTACTTGCAGATCACAATTTGAATAATAAAAGATAACCTAGACTCACTTTATTTACAGTCATCATCATCATCATCATATCAGCCGCACGACACCCACTGCTGGGTATAGGCCTCCCCCAAGGATTTCCACGACGATCGGTCCTGCGCTTCCCACATCCAGTGGCTTCCGGCAACCTTCACCAGATCGTCGGTCCACCTTTTCGGGGGCCTACCCACGGAGCGTCGTCCGGTGCACCGTCGCCATTCAAGAACCTTTCCGCCCCAACGGCCATCGGTTCTTCTCACTATGTGTCCAGCCCACTGCCACTTTAGCTGAGCAATCCTCGTATTTACATAGACTGAAACAAAAAAATATTTCTTCGGTTCCACAAAAGACTAATATAAGCTTAAATCGCGGACGTTATCGTTAGGATAAGTTAGCATAACATTCAGAATGTTAATAAAAATAGCGAGTGGATTTCATTAAGTCGTCTCTCGGCCTCTTCGAGCTCTCCGTCAGGGCGGCGCGCGCAAACAGGCAGCGCCGCCGCCGCCTTGATGCACGCTACTGATGTATACTTACCATGTGGGTTCTATTACGTGTCATCATTTACTCATTAATATACACCTATTTTTTTATTATCTTATCCACGACGTGCTTGGCCTTCACCTCAACTGATGTTAAGTGACGATAAAGCAGAAGGTGGAAGCGCACCACACCCGGAATCCTCATCACTGAGGAACTGACTATCTTACCTTTAACTGCCGGAACACAACAATTTTCAAATTGTTGTTATGGCGTCAGACTTAGATAAGATGGTGGTAGCTTGCCAGGCGGACTTGAAATAAGCCCTACCACCAAACCAGTGATTATTGAACGAATTACGACATACGAAGTACTCATTCAAATAAACGAAGGCAAAAGCTTGCAATGAATTCACTCGTTTATTTACGGCAGTTTATTTTCCTTCCCGATCCAGAGCTATTGACCAGGGACAAAAGCTCACAATAATAAATAATAATTAGTAATTATTATGATCACAGCAGTAAAGGTTTTCAAAATAAAAAATTAAACAGCACCATACCACTGCACTGCCCCATGGGTAAGGTAAATAAATGATGTACACTTTGGGCTTCTATCAGTAATCAGTATCGTATATTCATAAACGAAGAACGTAAAGGCCACTATCAGGCCACTATGCAGTTTCTCATAAAAAGAAAAAAAAATTTTTTTCATAAAAGAGGTGGTTTTCAGGGATTATAATAATTTTCCGGGATTGTATGCATGGTACAGACAGCAGCATGTCAGACTATATACATGTTGACCTTGAGACCGTCTTTATGCCGTAGGTACGTAATAAAATCTGTTTTCGTAGTTCAACTGTTTACCCTACCGTGCTGTCGCGCGTACACTATCTACCGTATTTGGCTTTGTAAGGCTATTACCAAAAACTCTGTAAATAAGTACGGAGCTCTTCATCTATACAGATTTCTAATTACCACTAGGGATGGGTCCAGTGAAAATTTCAATGAAATGAAAATTAAATTTATATGAAATTTATGAAATCTTTCAAAACGGGTTGAAATATTTCACTTTTGAGTGAAATTTATTTCCAGAACTAGAAATCCCTTAGTTTCTGAATTAGTTTACTATTTTAACGTATTAAATGAAATTTAAAGGCTTAGGTAATTGACCGAGCGAGCGCGAAGCGCGAGCGAAGCGTCTCTGCTTCAGCTTGGGCAACAATTTTTCGTATGTTCTTCCTGCTGTCCGTTTGTTCTCCTCTATAGGTTACAGGTCGCATTCCTCAACCGATTCTCGTGAAATTTTGTGAGCAGGTTCGAAAATTATATAGAATTTTATGGTCGAGCCAGTTTTTCGAAATTTTTTAAAATGGCGGATAAGTGTAAAAAAACATATTTCAGTCCGGCTTTCCGGCGCTGTTGTTCTCCTGTGGTCGCATTTCTCAACCGATTCTTGTTAAATTTTGTGAGCAGGGTCGAAAATTATATAAATGTTATAGTCAAACCCCGAAGTCCCGGCGCTCCTACGTTTGCCTAGTCAAACCTCAGGTTTGACAAGAAGGCTTAGTCAAAACCAATGGCATATTTCGTTCGGCCTTTGACTGACAAATTTATGGCCAAACCTGGGAGAGACTAACTTGGGCAGTCGAAAGCCGAATACGATCGAATCGAAGTTTGACCAGTCACGCTTAAATTAGGCACAGAATTTGATATTTTGTTTGTACAACTATAAAAAGCACATTCTGTGGAGTGAAAATTTAACTAAATTAACAATCTTCCTGTAAACAAAAAATTTATGTTGTCTGTTCAAAAGAAAATAACCACGAAATTTAAGATGAAAGCTCTGCTGCGCTTCGCGATTGTCTTAAATTTCTAATCTATCACGTGACTTACAGGAGTAAGGCAGCTTTGACTAAATATCACATCGGAAATGAATGATGGTTTTCATAATCTTGAGGTTAAGTTTAGTCAAAGAGTCTGCGTTACTCCTATAGGCCACGTGATAGGTTAGGAATTTAAGACGATCGTATTAAATTTCGTGGTATTTTTTTTAACAGACAACAGAAATCTTCGGTTCGCAAGAAAATAGTTAATTAAATAAATTAACACATTCTGTAGGTACCTAATTCAAGTCCAATTGGTCAAATTCCGATTTGATCGTATTGTGTTTCGTCAGGCTTTGACTGTCCAAGTTGGTCTCTCCTAGGTTTGGCCATAAATTAGTTAGTCAAAGGCCCGAAACACGATTTTATTTTGGGCTTTGACTAAGGCTTCTTGTCAAACCTGAGGTTTGACTAGACAAACCTAGGAGTGCCTGAGCTTCGGCGTTTGCCTATAACTTAATAATTTTTTATTGTAGCCTGTTTTTCGATTTTTTTCTAAATGGTGGAGATATGTAAAAGAAACATATTTCAGTCCAGTTTTCCGGCGCTGTTTGTTCTCCTCTACAAGTCACATTTCTCAACCGATTCCCGTGAAATTTTATGGGCAGATTCGAAAATTACATAGAATTTTACTGTCGAGCCTGTTTTTCGAAATTTTTCATGGCGGACATATGTAAAAGAAACATTTCAGCCCGCCATTCCAGCACTGTTTGTTCTCCTCTACAGGCGCATTTCTCAACTGATTCTCGTCAAATTTTGTGGACAGGTTCGAAAATTATATAGAATTTTACTGTCGAGCCAGTTTTTTTTTAATTCTTCAAAATGGCGGAGATATATACATAAACAAATTTTAGTTTGACTCTCTAGCTGTCTGTTTTCCTCTACAGGTCCCATTTCTCAACCGATTCTCATGAAATTTTGCGAGCAGTTTGATAATATTATAGATTTTCGATTTCTTGGCCACGGTGTCGTAGAAGAAAAACGACTACGTCAATATTACGAAGGAATATGTAGAAAACTAACAATGAAAGTCGCAAATCTGTTGGTTCAATATTCAGAAAGTTTATAGGGGTCCTATTATTTTTGCTAATCGCTGATATGATTATGTAGAAAATATAGACAGTATAAATAAAGCCCTAATGTTTGGACTTCACGACCTGCTACAGAAATTAAATGCTATGGCCGCGCGGTCGAAACGTGGAGGACCTCGCGGCCACGCAGTTGTCTCAAACGGAGCTTAGTAGAGGTTCCATTATTTTTGCTAATCGCAGATACGATTTCGTAGATAATTAAGACAGTATAAGTAAAGCCCTAATGTTTGGACTTTACGACCACGTTTTTCTGTAGGTCGTGAAATTCAAACCTTAGGGCTTTATTTATACTGTCTACTATTTTTACCTAATCGTATCAGGGATTATAAAAGAGAATGGGACCTCTATTAAGCTCCGTTTGAGAGAACTGCATGGCCGCGCGGTTCTCCACGTTTCGACCGCGCGGCCATAGCATTTAATTTCTGTAGCAGGTCGTGAAGTCCAAACATTAGGGCTTTATTTATACTGTCTATATTTTCTACATAATCGTATCAGCGATTAGCAAAAATAATAGAACCCCTACTAAGCTCCGTTTAAGAGAACTGCGCGACCGCGCGGACTATGGCACGGCCATAGCATTTAAGCTATGTAGGTCGTGAAATCCAAACATTAGGGTTTTTTTTATACTTTCTATATTTTTCTACGAAATTTATAGCAAAAAGAATGGGACCCCTGTCCCCTACTAAGCTCCATTTAAGAGAACTGTGTGGCCGCTCGGTTCTCCACGTTTCGACTGCGCGGCCACGGTTAAACTTACAATTTTCTGAATATTGGTCCTACTTTTCGACTTTTATTGATAGTTTTCTACATATTCCTTCGTAATGTTGATGAAGTCGTTTTCTTCTACGCCATCGTGGCCGACAATCGAAACAGACATTGAATATTTTGTTATCAAAAGTTGTAATAAAATAGCCAAAGCTATTCGTAATTTAAGCCAACTTATTTGTTTATTGTTTTGTTCTATAATTATGTTGATATATTGACAAAATGCATGTAATTTTGTTTTATTTAGGTCAGATGAAACTCAAATATAAATTTCACTCTAAACTGAAATATTTCAAACCAAAATGAAATTTATTCTAAATATTTCACAGACCGAAATTTTTCGTGAAATTTACCCAACCCTAATTACCACTAATTCCTTATTTCGTACTCTTATTTTCTTGTAAATCTCAAATTCTATAATTCATAACCATAAATCATAGACATGAAGATAGGAAGTAAGGCAATGTCTATCGCTTTCACACGTAATGGGTTGCGGAAAAGCCCTGTCGAGACAAGGGCCCCTCGTCTTGTGCCTTTCAAATGAGCACCGATTTCGTTCGAGCTCACCTGTTACTGTCGCTCAAACTCGCCAATTATTCGCCGAAACAATGCGAGGTGAGTTAGATTCAAACTGTCAGATACTTACCTGGTATTGGGTAATAGAAACTTTGCTAACTGGAAGTTTATTTGATGATGTGTGACGTTTGATAACGCGACCCTCTGAGAAAATAAATGGACGTGGATTTGTCGTCAAAATTTAATGGCGCGTTCTGTTCTGGGGCCCTATTTTTGAATCGCTCGACTCCAGTCGAGCGCTCTTTTCGATTGATTTTCGTTCGACTTATGACTCAAAACAATGAGATGTCGAACGAAAATCAGTAGAAACGAGCGCTCGACGCCAGTCGAGTGATTCAAAAATAAGGCCCCTGTTTTGTCACAAAACTACTTACTTTGTGGTTTTGTGTAAAAAAAAAATTCGGGTTGCACTCCGAGAGTGCCGGCAGAAGTGAAAACTTGAATATTAACAATATATTGTTTTAAATTTCCATGGTTATTAACATTATTTAAATATACTGTATCGGGATTTTCACCATGTACCTTTTTATTTTTGAGACTCCGATATTTCGGCGCAGTTGCATGCGCCATGATCACGGAAGAACTGTCGGTTGTCACGTGCGGGTAGATGTTATTGGCAGACGAATCGGTCTACCCTCCGTCTAGTTCTTTTATTACGGTCGGTACCGGTACCATTGTCTGCAAACTCACTATTCGCTCGAATCTGTTCTCGACACACGACACTCACTGTATCTTTACGCTGAACGGCACTTTTTTTATTTTTGTTGTTTTGACACAGCCGGACTACTGGATTCCAGACACTCGACAATTTAAACCCATCATCACGATTGAAATTTTTGTATTTGGTAATTTCAATCGCTTCCCTGACCATTCTTGGTATGTAGTGGCGTTCTGTGGAGATGATCTGAGGGTTATGTAACTCGATCCAGTAATTTGTGTCCGAATGAATTAAATGTTCAGCGATGGCCGATTTTTGCGTATCGTTGTTTTTGACCGCTTTTATGTGTTCCTTTATACGGCATGCTATTGTGCGTTTAGTTTGGCCGATATATGAACTACCACAACTGCAGTCGATCTTATAAACACCAGGTTTCTCCAAAGGAAAACTGTCTTTCGGGGACCGTAGACATTGCGATACCTTTTTTAAAGGAGTGAAGATAGTTTTTATGGCGTACTTTTGTAATATATTTGAGACCTTATCCGTCACTCCCTTTACATATGGCAAAAATACTGGCTGTCTATCTACTTCCTGCCTCTGTAACTGGTGCTTTTTCATGTGTCTAGGTGGAAGCTTTCCTGAATATCCATTGCTCTGCAGGACATGCCGCACGTGTTGTAACTCTTTGTCTAAGTGTTCATCATCACAAAGATCATATGCACGGTTTGTTAGTGATGCCACTACAGAGTTTAGATGCCTAGGATGATGATGCGAGGTAGCTTTGAGGTAACGATCTGTGTGTGTGGGTTTTCTGTATACAGAGTGGCTGAGTGTACCGTCAGCGCGCACCTTAATCTTGACATCTAGAAATGCTAAGCTTCTCTCTGCCTCTATCTCACAGGTTAGTTTAATTTTTGGATGAATGTTGTTTAAATATGCCAGATAACCTTCAAAATCCTGTTTGTTTTCCTTCATTATGCAAAGAACATCATCAACGTACCTTTTCCATAGTTTGATCTCGGCAGGCGCAGTCGCGAGGGCTTGTTCTTCAAAATGTTCCATCCAGAGGTTGGCTACCACTGGAGCTATGGGCAGTCCAGTAGCTCCAGTGGTACTCAGCCACTCTGTATACAGAAAACCCACACACACAGATCGTTACCTCAAAGCTACCTCGCATCATCATCCTAGGCATCTAAACTCTGTAGTGGCATCACTAACAAACCGTGCATATGATCTTTGTGATGATGAACACCTAGACAAAGAGTTACAACACGTGCGGCATGTCCTGCAGAGCAATGGATATTCAGGAAAGCTTCCACCTAGACACATGAAAAAGCACCAGTTACAGAGGCAGGAAGTAGATAGACAGCCAGTATTTTTGCCATATGTAAAGGGAGTGACGGATAAGGTCTCAAATATATTACAAAAGTACGCCATAAAAACTATCTTCACTCTTTTAAAAAAGGTATCGCAATGTCTACGGTCCCCGAAAGACAGTTTTCCTTTGGAGAAACCTGGTGTTTATAAGATCGACTGCAGTTGTGGTAGTTCATATATCGGCCAAACTAAACGCACAATAGCATGCCGTATAAAGGAACACATAAAAGCGGTCAAAAACAACGATACGCAAAAATCGGCCATCGCTGAACATTTAATTCATTCGGACACAAATCACTGGATCGAGTTACATAACCCTCAGATCATCTCCACAGAACGCCACTACATACCAAGAATGGTCAGGGAAGCGATTGAAATTACCAAATATAAAAATTTCAATCGTGATGATGGGTTTAAATTGTCGAGTGTCTGGAATCCAGTAGTCCGGCTGTGTCAAAACAACAAAAATAAAAAAAGTGCCGTTCAGCGTAAAGATACAGTGAGTGTCGTGTGTCGAGAACAGATTCGAGTGAATAGTGAGTTTGCAGACAATGGTACCGGTACCGACCGTAATAAAAGAACTAGACGGAGGGTAGACCGATTCGTCTGCCAATAACATCTACCCGCACGTGACAACCGACAGTTCTTCCGTGATCATGGCGCATGCAACTGCGCCGAAATATCGGAGTCTCAAAAATAAAAAGGTACATGGTGAAAATCCCGATACAGTATATTTAAATAATTGAATATTAACGTTGTGCATTTTTGATATTTTGGAATGGTTAGGGAATAATTTTGCACGAATTGCTTTAATTATCAGTATAAAAGTACTATCATTTAAGAGGTAGAATACGATATTTATTTATTGCGTTATCGTACACAAACATAAGAATTTATATTAGTACTTTAAAAAGTTTATCTCTCAGAAAAATCAACCCGTCGAACGCCAAAACGACGCGCCGTCATTTTTGCCGCGCCGTAGAAAGAGAGGGGGATACTTCCGCCGCCGGCTTGTAATGAAATTTTTTTCCCCCGGGGTATTGATGGTATTTACCCCACTGAAAATTTTAGTCGGTAGAGCAAAGGGGTTATGTGGATTCGCGTGGCTCAGTCATCTATGGACTAACTATGATTTTGGGCGCCGTTAATGTAAAAAAGTAAAAGATTAAAAAAAATAAAGTGTCCACTGATCGAAACAAAGTGAGTTTAATAAATCAAACCAGATTTATGTTGAATCGCATAACTAACACAAAGTTAACAACTAATCGTTAAGAAACGTGTCATAATAGTAGTTTATGAAACTGATGCATAATGAGGGGTATTAAAACATGAGTGTGAGTTTAAACACCGAGCCGTAGGCGAGGTTTTTAATAGTATCACACGAGTGTTTTAATACCTAGTTATGTACAGTTTCATACACTACTTTATCTACTCTCATACAATTTGTGATTGAACCGATTGAACCTACACAATATCAATGATAAAAAGAGTAAGTTTGTAGTTTCTTGGTAGGTTGGAATTACTAACATAATGTTAATTAAGACGTTTTCCATCGCCGCATCTAAAATATCGGGTGGAGTCAAATTTTCACTCACTACTATGACATTTTTAAGCAAAAGTAAAAATTAAAATCTAAAAATGGCGCGTATTCAATCAGAAAAATAAATAATGAGATGATCCAGAAGACTAATCGCTACGATAAGTCATCGATCACCATAGAGTACATTTTAATCATGGAAAGTATGTGGAAATATCGTCATTACTTTTTAATATCACGGCACTGCCTTCTTTTTGGATTTGCCCTGTATCGTAATGAGAAAAAAAGTTATTTTATAATATTACTTAGTATAGCGAAGGTATGTTATAAAATAACTTTTTAATATTTTTTTTTGGTATTACGTGCATAAAGTATGTCAATATAAATTCGATTTGAAATTCATAATTCGAATTTTATGATATGAGAGTAGATAAAAATATTTAAAACCACTTGGGTTATAAGGGGTTTAACGAACAATCCGAAGGGTTAAAATGAGGTCACACATTATATTTCAATACATATTACCTTGGGAACCCATACTAATGTTAAAACCGCACGAAGGCAAAATGGCATAACAGGGACCCTTAACAGGTTAAAGTAAGACCATACATTTATCGCAATAACAATACCCTTGGGACTAACTATAAAATTAAAACCACTAAAGAATGAGGGATTTATAACTAGAAACCCTTAAAAGTTAAGGTGAGGACATATTGGCTCGCTTCCAGCCAGTCGGACGGAATAAGCTGCCGTCTGTCTAGAAACGAACCTATATGTACCTACTGACAGGACTTATGCTAAAATACAAATCACTTATCATCTTAACACAAGACATTCATAGTAAAATAGAATTATTGATAAATTCTGGCTCATGACCAGAGTTTACGCTGAACCTAAATTAATTTAAAATATGTTTAAGACATTTATTGGCTGTAAAACTGCACTGGACTAAATTGAACATGACCTCGAGTAACCTTTGCAAATTTATAGGTACTTAGGGTAAAAAAGGTTCATCTGAACGTGGATTGATTCCCTGGATACACGTCACGGAACACTGCTGCTACGGTAATAATGAAAGAATACTGCAGGATACCTCGGTTATGGTGAAATATTCATTGCAGACGCAATGTATACCACGTGCTGCGTCATGCCGACATTTATATGAAAGTAGGGACTGGAATCATTCATGGCGCATACTTATAGCGACGCTAAGCCATAGTCTTGACGTAAATTTTGAGGTAAACTATGGGAGCCCTGCAATTAAAAGATAAAATCACCCAATTGTCGTCACATTGAACACAAGGTTTTTCTACAACAAATATTATAACCAAGTTGATTTGCTTACCAAATTGGGCTTGAATTACTACAGGTTTTTATCTCATAAGAGACATGTTGAAAGATAAATTAATGAGCCTCGAGCCCTAGAACAAGACACAGAATTACAATTTTGACACCACTGGTAAAAGCAGACAAATAATTAAATTCACAGGATTCTCACACTCACCACTTAAAAGGATGCTCAACGCATCATGAAATTAATGACAAAAACCAACAAGGAGTTACAAAAACCTGGGGTTTCACATTACTAAAATACTGCAACTATTCGATAAAGGTGCAGACAAGAGAATGAATCTAAAAAAAACTTCCGCCGAAACACAACATTGTTAGAAATGTCTAGAAATCTCTCGAATACCATCGACAAAAAGACTACGCCATAGACAAACTAAAGTGTATGAAAATACTTAACTTTTACATGAATATAATTATTAAAATCTTTAACCAGCATGCCAGACATTAACATTTACTTTAATTATTTAAAATAATAAATAAGTGACATTTATTCATTTGATTTTATCAACCAAGATAAATTTATTGGTCCGAAACGTCTAGGTAGCTGGATTCGGAACGCCAAACGTCACATCTGACAGTTGTCACTTGTCAATAGATAAGTCAGCTGTGAGATGTGTAAACAAGAAAATTTATTTATTTTAATTATCAAAAAAGTACTTAAATTCTTAGTGAATGATGTTTTAAAATGAATTTAAGTGAATGCCCTGTTGCCGGAATGTGTGGTACAATCGCCGACATTCGCTAAGCTACTGGAAACTAACTCAAACCAAAGGTAGATATCTGCACACAACTTACAAACGCTAATCATATCAAAAACTATATAAAAACACTGTGTGTATTTTGTAATACCTATCTAAACCTAATACCTAATGTGGCCGCCCCTCCTTCAAGACTACAGTGAGAATTTCACCATAAAAAGTACTTTAAAATCAAGTGTTTGTTACCCTATTAGGTATGTGAAAAAAAGGTGTTACAGGCTGTCTACGCTACTTCCGTCTTACGAATTTTCGATCAGGGTCACGTGACCCTGACTGACGAGACTTTTAACATTTTTCCCCCATTACAAAAAAAGTGTACAACGCCGCTAAAGAAGTTATCACTTCAATAATTTGCGTAGGTATGTGTCAACTTTACAGACAAAGAATAAAAAATCGATCAAGATATTCAGTCGTTTTATAATATCCTACGCCGTAAAAAAACTTGGATTTACTCAATAACATTTTGATAACTATTATACTATGTAAGTATGAGCGTTTTTTTATGTAGCAGCGTTGGTTTCTAAAGGAGTCACGTTTTTGTGCACATTCATTTGTTTTCATCTGCCTCCGATCCTCGAGGAAGTAATTAATTCAGAGTGGATCCGTGGATCAATCGGAATAATTGCAGATGAGGTACCCGCTGGATGGCAGCCATTGCTCTCGCGTAATCTGTCCCGGCTCTATTAATTATACATCGACTCGTGGCATAAACGTAATATCCAATCCAATATAATGGCCTGTTATTATCTAGACTATGAATAACTTAGAAATAACCCTCCTTACATAAAAAGTAGATAGGTTTGAAAAGATAAATTTCTATCAAATTAATTAATTTCCAGCGATTTTAACTTTCGACGAAGCTTCAAACAACACGAGCTCGTTATAGCGAAAAACCACGTAATTGATGAATCAAACTTCAATAATTTATGTAACAAGTCTTTCAAGAAAATTACCATTCCTCAAAATATGAATTTCAAAGCGTAATTTGTACCGACAAACTTCTCTGTTGTTTATCATATCTGCGTAACGTATTCAGCGTCTCGTCAGTACGTACTATATTCTCTCCAAGTTATACGTACTTCATTTTGTGTCTTTCACATGTTCCAGATATCCTTTCTCGTTAGATCGTGCCTTTGTGGCAGCTACAAAGAGGCTAGCAACTTTCTTTATTTAATAACAAGTTTAGCCGTCGATAAAATTCGTGTGTAAGTGCCTAATAAAAATATATGCACGCATGTGTGGGTTGAGCTACCCGTTTACCCTATTTTGCATGCATGCTCGGTAGGACGAAAGTGTTTTTCATTGTCCTAGCTCGACCCCCCGTGTCTACGGACCTTTTCGCAGTCATGATTTAACCGCGAACATGCATTCAAACTTTACGTGCAAGGGCTGCTTTTTACCGGATAACTATTGTACCTTTTTAACTTACGTCAGATGTGGTAGTGATCAGTGAAACTTTGATGTCTGTACTTTGTAAGGTTAGATAAGTACCTATAGATGCCTGTGTAAAATAACGGAAACCAAAATAATATAATGATGTTAGAGTTTTGCACTCAAATCGTAATAGTAGTACCTACCTAGTTTTTCATATTTTACTAACGAAATAAAAGAAGGTTACAAATGGAATAAACAATCTTGAATATGTAAATATACTGAAGAAAAGAAAAAAAAACTAAATAGGATCAATAAAACTTACTTTGGTATAAATCTTTTTCTTTTATGGATGTGACAAACAATTGGATTTTCATCTCCATTGGTATTCTATTGGATGTACAGATCGGATTTAAGTTCGGGGTTGTATTTTTACTGCTCCGGTTTAAACATTTTAATAAGCAGCCCTTACCATTCAAGCCACGTGGACACCACTAATGAAAGACTAACTTAAGAACGGGAGAAGAGAATTAACAAGTTCCCAATACAATGCGACCCCTTAAATGAACTCCATTTCGACGGCGGAAAAGTGGAAAAGTTTCGGTGCCTTCATCTTTTTTTACGGCCGAAATGTTGAGTTTCGCTGCTCAAACTGTGATGCAGCATTTAAAGGCTTACGTGGTAATGTTTAAGGTTTTACAAAATTACTTAGTCTATTAAGTTTTAATTGCTATGGCGGTTTAACAATCGTGACTGTAGCGTTCATTAAGAGTTGGCTTGACCAAAGTCCCAAGCTTTATTGGCTGTACGCACAGTACGAATATGACTAGAGTTAACCTTAATAGTAGTGAGTGGTTGTCATAAAGAAATAATATACGAGGGCATTAATACCAAGGAAACTTGAACAACCTTTACAAAGTTTAAACAGTAACAGATTGTATTAGCACTGTGTGTAGTAAAAACATGATCCCTGCGCAAAGCCGCGCAACTGTATATTGTAAACCGTTTCTAATATAATGCAATGAATATGCACATGTCTATATATTTCTTTAAACCAATTGGATTTTTAAGCAATTCTAGTACAGGCAGACCCAAATACAGTGCATCTAATTTATATTCCAATCCGCTTCCGAGTACAAACATGTTTACTCGGTGTTTGTGTACCAGAAATTCAAGTGAATTCGAATTGACGTGATTGTTATTCTTGTTCTGACGTACCGTAAAATTTCGTCCACATTTTTTCTCTCGTAATAACAAGACAATAATTCTAGCATAAAGAAATTCTGAGTACTTATGTTAATTTGACCAAATGTTGAGCTATAAATAACTCACAAAATTTTATCTTTGAGTTGTACGGTCAACAATGAAAGTCGCTTAATAGTTTAGTATTTTGTCGTAGCAACTTTTTTGAATAATGTTTCAAACTGTGAGACTTTTGTCAAAATAGCTGCTATGTCAAAAAAGCTGCTATGACAAAAAAGCTGCTATGTACTTTAGTGCTGATTGTACCAGTAAAGATAGTAATCCGCTTGGAACAGGATTTAATGAAACGCATTTTAGAATTTACTATGAAAATCTCTGTTTATATTTCCACGCCACAGCATAAATGTCGTGCTCCGTACAATAAACCCTTAAAATTCACCATCAAACTTTGTATCAAAAAATTACATTTTATTTCGCTTTTTCATGCGATATTTTTCAAGTATTGTCATTGGTGTACATATTTGTCAAATATGGATGACTGTGATCTGTGATGTCGTATACGCAATACAATACCATTCATGCAATCAGACATTTAAGACATAAATAGCAAAGCTTTCTGCAAATACAATCGAGCGACCATCGAAATGTGCGCTTTTCTGTTTTTCGAAGTTCTTGGTTTTCGAAGTTCGAATTCAAAAAGGTTGATAGAGCAGAAAGCACATAAAATAGTGTAGAAAAAATGATATAGTTAGTTAAATACATTATTCCAATACCTAATGGAGGTGTCGTACAATAACTTCATTTGTCTAATGGAGCTTCAGTAAATAAAGTCGGTGTCAAAGCTAGGGTACTAGGTCAAATGTAGGCGTAGATAGATGACAAGCGGAATATTTTCATCTGTTACATGACAGTGGGCGGCTAATGGCGTTCTTTGTCGCAGAATTAGCAATCAGCCGGCGACAGGGCCTCTGAAAAAAGAGGCCCGCGAGCTTTTTCTTAATTGCCCCGCAGATAAGCCGCGCGCAGCCCTTGCACAAATTAGTATTATTTATTTTACGACTGAACTAAATGAAAATGTAAAATGTTGCGGAATCCGAGCGGTTTATAAAGTTTTTATGGTAGGTTATTACGTTTGACTGAGTACTCTAAAGAAAGACAAGTTAAACGTAGTAAATTATCAACTGAGCAATTTTTTTATAGTTATTGTCTTGTCATAAGCTGACCGTTGGGTACGTACGACCTCATGGCGAAAACAAGTCATGACATATTAAGGCAACCTTTCATAGCAGCCAGGACTAATGAAATTCTGAAGATACTCCTTGCTACTTATATTCGATAACCAGCCTTTGTAAAATCTGCTTATCTTTCTTAATAATTGCCCGAATACAATTTCATGATCAGGCCATAGTCATAACGCCATTCTGCTAACGAGCTTCATAATAATTAAGTATTGCAAGTTTACTTTAAACCGTTTTATATCAGAGGCCCAGTTTTATGGCAGTGCCCATTAAATTACAAAAAATATTAATCCTATTTTAAAATCCATTACAGACTTGACATAACTTTAACTCGCATAACATAAAAATAAACTGACAATATAAACCTGACAAATCAAAAGTTTCATTTTCAATAAAAGGTACAACGGAAGCGTAATGTATTTAATACACGTATTCAAGTGAAGTTACGTAATCAGTTAAATTACATTAAAATTAACAGCGATTACTTCTCCAAATCAAATCAGAGCTCATCGCCAAGACGAGAGGCCGGGGATCACAGGGCCCACCTCATTACGTACAGATTACACAGCAAGGCAATCACGGCCCGGGCCTAATTAGTCCGTATCCAATATCCATTTGCATCGGTCACATTAAGTTATCCGGGATTAGGGAATGACAGACCTCTCTAGCGAAGGTATACTTAATGACAGTCTATCATTTCAAACGGGTTAGGAAATGTGGGGAAATTATATTTTGGTTTTAGAATATTATTAAATATGATTAAAAATACAAGGAACCTTCATCTTCTCATCATCGGGAATTTTTCATCATATTCGTTGAGGATTTTTTTAAAATTTGGACCTACTATTAAATACCTATTGTGATTAATGAAAAAACCTTTTAATTTTTCTTCGGCATTGTGTTACTTTTACCAATAATTTTACAAATAAGCTTACAAAATCATAAGAATCCTTCAGTTTGGTTTGAGTTAAAATAAATCGGGTCGAGAACCGCTTCAGGAAATTGGGAAAAGGGTCTATTATTATTTATTTTTCCCCAAACACCGTTATTTTCATATTACCGGAACCCAATAACGGTAAGTAATTTTGAATTCAGCGATCGCAGTTCTCCTATCGGACAGTTTCCATTTTCACTACATTTTAAAAATGTTAGGGAAATTTAGTGGCCCAAGAATCCACCCCCAATTTACATTCGGGAAGGACTTTTGCACGAAGGGTCTAAATCGAATTCCTGCCGTTTCTTTTGTCCGAAAGTCGGGTCAGAAGTCTACATTACACGCAATTTTCGCGCGCGAAATTCCGTGCAGTTAAAACATGGCTGTTCGGAAATTGTTTTGGCACCGTCGAAGTTTACTATGAACCTGCAACCGTCTTATTTATTAATTTATGAGGGAGGCAACGGAAGTTGCTGTAAACTTTTGGAAAGTTAATTAAGTTGGATTAGGATTATACAGATTTACAAATGAAAAAGGATCTATAAAATATTTATTGCCTCATTTATTGCCTCATCTACGTCCAACACATATTTGTTTGTCTAACATCCACAGGGTGAAATGGAAAACAGTCAAGATAATGCAACTAACTGGCCTAAAAAAAATGGATAATATGTTGTATAAAAGTGAAACCTATATCAATCATTAGATATTATTGTAACTAGTAACTCTTACTATCTAAATCTGTCCTGGAGAAAAAAAGATATAGTTACCTACCCAAAATATTAAAAGCTATATATTTTGAACAATAGAAAGTTTTTTTTTTATTTAAATCTATCTACTACAACGTAAAGCTATAGATTGATACAGGTATACCTATTTGATAGCGTAGGAAAGAAAAAGACAGAAAAAGCTACCTGAACACTGGTTTTATGATGCTAGTAAATAAGTGCATACCCACTTGCAAAATACCTATTTTTAACTTTTTTGACTGATGATATATTTTTATGGGTAAATCAGATTTGTATGGTCTCTTTATAAAAAATGAAGATAGAGACGATACGACATGTCGCATGGCAGATCCATGCGAGTATAGCGAGATATAATTATATTTTTTTTTGTACTATACTAAATGTATAATTTTTAATTATATTTTGTGTGACTATATCTTAATACCTCCGGGATATATTTTCTTTGTACCTTAGTAAAAGTTACTACTAACTATAATATCTATTCATTAATATCACTCACTGTTCTATACAACACATGTATTTTTTAGGCCAGATTAATATTGAAGAGTGGCATTATCTTTTTGTGGTGTGGCTTAGACCACCAAATTGAACAACATTGTCTATGGGACCAACTTAATCAGAGCAAAACATATGACAATAAACAATACATTTTGGTCGAGTAGATATTAACGTTTTGTATCGAATAGCTGATTATTTTTACACGACTGCCCAAAAGGAGTGTATATGTGTTCAGGGTTCATGTATGTTTTTACACGACTGCCCAAAAGTAGTGTATATGTGTTCAGGGTTCATGTATGTTTGTGGGTATGTGAGTTTTTTTATTCCACCATAACTTCTAAATGGCTCAACGGATTTGGATGTATGGGGTATCGTTAGAATTCTTACATCATTCCGAGTGATACTGGCTATATTTTTTTAAAGTCAATATAGCGACTGTACAACGCCATTTTTCAAATATGAAAAAATATTTTTTTCTTCAATTATTACAATATGGGCATCAAATGAAAGGCCAAAATGAGCTCATTTCGAAAATATATAATTTGTCACTAAAATGTAGGAAATAAAAATAAATAAATTTGAAAAATATTAAAAATACGACTGCCATGCCTAAAACGAACTAAAAAGTTAAATAATAGTGTCATTGCAGTCGGGGGGCCAATTTGATTAGAAATTGTTCCACAAAATGGTCCCCCGACTGCAATGACACCATTATTTAACTTTTTAGTTCGTTTTAGGCATGGCAGTCGTGTTTTTAATCTTTTTTTAATTTTTTTATTGCTTTGATTAAGTTGGTCCCATAGACAAAGTGGTTCAATTTGACGGTCTAACCCGCACCACGAAATTTTTCGACTGTTAAAAAAATCACCTGTATAATTAAATAAAGAGTTGTAATTATATATGGAGTATAACCAATTATGATATTAAGATAGATATAAGATTAATATTATTTGTTTGTTTTTTTGTGAAATAATAATTCGTTATTTCTATGCTTATCAGGAAAATAAATAAAAGAGCCGAATTTGTAAAGCGATTTACATCTTCCGCAAGTTTTAAAAATCAACAGAGGGATTTCGGTTTTATTTATGTGTGAACGTCAAACAGACGATAGACCAAGGCCCACAGCAGACACTATATTTTAGCATCATCTATTTATTAAGCATTTTTAGGGTTCCGTACCTCAAAAGGAAAAAACGGAACCCTTATAGGATCACTTTGTTTGCGATTGCATCGATGCTGCATCGCGTCTTAGCGACCAAAAACGGAGCGGGAAAAGTGCGTAGATACTGTAAGTAGTAATATGCTTACATAATACATGGCCTAAATTCTCTCCCATTTAATAAAAATTTATATCCACTGTATAGTACTTACAAAATACAGACGTAGTAATATTATTTATTATTGAAGATTCTTTCTCATAATTTGAGCCAATTGAGTATTCATAAAGTCCATCAAATATCCGGCCGATGAGCTAGCAGGATACAGCTTCCGACGGAGATGGAATGACTTTTGTTCCTCGTTATTTTTTTTCTGCGGCCATCTGCGTTCCGTTTCACGTAATGTTCTTACAATTTTCTTTTCATTCTGTTTACTTACAAATTTTCTCGTCGAGACTGTTTTCTTTTCAGAATTGAATACTTTATTTAGTTACCGAAACGATACGTGGCGACGTTTAACTCAATTTGAGATTATTGAACGTCTGATGAACCCTTATTCTTGGAGAAACTGTTAAACTCAGTTTGAAATTTGTTTTGAAGGGAAGGTTATTGTAATATTTTAGAAAGTAGACTTTATATGACTTCGTTATTTTAAAATAGTACATTATGATACAAGTTAGCTTAGGTTGCTTATTGCACACAAGGCTGTGGGTTGCAGCCCGAGCCGCAGGCGAGGGCGTAACTCAGCCGAGTGTGCAATAAGTAAGAGCTGACGAGTTTCATACGATGTTTTTCAACACATTTGCGAGGAAAAACAAAGTAATTTACCACACATCAACAAATACGACAAAAACAAAATGATAATCATGATGTGAAAAGGCGCGCAGGTTTTTTTTTGTTTTTTTTTCACACGCCCAATTCAAGAGTATTTTACGAGCAAAGGGGTTAGTGAGCATACAGCTTACTTCAAAATTATATATGTAGGTGATAAAATGCTAATATTTTAATATTTTATAACAAAATATTGTAAATTAGGAATAATTTGATAATAATAAATATTTGTTTGAGTTAATTAAGGACCTACACATTTATTTATTCCAAAAATGCAAATGAATTTTCTGCAGCATAAAACCTCTTTGTTGTTACTAAAAAAAATAACTTTATTACCCGATTAAATTGAAAATGCTCTGTTTACTCGCATAGAACTTGCAGTAAGGTACCTATTTAACTTTGTAGGGATAATTCTATAACTAACTAGTGTTTTATATATTATTGCACGCGTTTGTTATAGTTCGGTTTATGGCCCTAAAAGCGATGTATTAGGGCTCACTTTACGAGCAAGTGTGTTGAAAAGATAGAAACAATATGCTCATTTAAATATTAAGACATTTAAAAGAGGTCAAATAACGCAATAAGGGATCGAAACATTGATTATGAGAAATACAAGTATAATCTTATTTTTATGTTGGTCCAAAAATATCCTATTTCTTATTGTCATGGAAAAATAAACTTATCAAAATGCTCCCTCTTTCTAAAGTTACTTCAATAGGTACCTACCTATTATATTCCTATTTTTATAAAACCCTTAACTTAGCTAAATGTCAAAAAAAATAGTCTGAATTTCACCAAGTCATAGGTAATTCGTACCGTGAGTGACAAAACAAATTTTATTCAGAAACCGAATCTCGCCTTAACCCGATGTTAGAAAGTCATTTTTTAAGAACCGGGAGGTATAAAGAAGCAACTAGTTGACACCGGGTCCTCGATTTATAGCAACAAAGAATCGCATGAATTTTCCATACTTGGTCGCTGTAATTTATCCAAAGGGAATGCTCTGTAGAGTCACAAAGGGTTGGACAAATCACATTACGGCAAGCGTGAATTGTAAATTGGACATTACTCGTTACGCCGTGCCCGGGGTTACATGTAACCACGAGCTTTGATGGACGGCCGGGGAAACCTTTAGAGATTCACCATTGTGAAGGCTTTTTTTATCTTTTTTACGATTTTTAATTGCGAATGAAAATATGTGAGGCTACACCCGCGGTTTCACCCGCGTGGTTCCCGTTCCCGTGGGAATATCGGGTTAAAAAGTATTATTTGTTTTAATCTAGGCTATCTACTATCTGTGTGCCAAATTTAAACCAAATCTGTTCAGTAGTTTTTGCATGATTGAGGAACAAACATCCAAACCCACAAACTTTCCCATTTATTATATTAGTAGGATTAATTACTGTGATGGGAGCAACAGTGAACAATTTTTTCTAAGCAAAATAGAAAATTATTTTAGGTTTTCTAAAAATGTGATGGAAGAAAATAAAAGTTGCATAAAATGCAATAAAACACAAAACAACTTAACACCTGACAGATAACATGAATATTTTTTGAAGTATAAGAAAACGAAGTTCCTTTTATAAAAATAAAGAGGTTTTTTAATCAAAAACACATAAATAATTCGTATTTAGTACTATCCTATTATAACACTTTTATACTTTACAAATAAATACTACATAAAATAAATTCAATACAAACAGCAACTTTATGAAGCTCCAATCGAATAGAGTTCGAACTCGTAATCCGACGTCGGCTATTCTCGTGTCTCGTTCCGTACAGGGTTCCATATGACAGGGTTGTTATGATACACTCTTTACTGAATCCGGTCCGTGTATTTTCCGGGCAATCAGACCAATACTCGGTAATTGGCACCCAACGGGGCCCTAACGAGACCGATTGTTCGCTGACTCCGCAAATTATTACACTTCTGTATTTCTGTTTATATATTTAGTCAGTTTTAAGCAATAACGGCACAAATTGACGGCTGATTGATTGGTGATGGGAAATTGGTTGGCCCATATAAGTGGTGTAATTATAAAGCTGGTTCATTATTGCAACATTTGTTTTTCTTCACTGTATAAGTAGTTAAAGATATGTTTCATTTAAAAGTACTTGTAGTTATACAGTTTAAAATGTGCAGTACGTAGTTTCCGGAGCAGTACGTTGTTCGTGGATGGGAACTACGTACTACTACAGTGGCGCCCAACGTGGGGCATTAAGGCTCCGTTATGCGGAATCACTTGTGTGTCTTTTCTCTTTACGTGTAAAGAGTATGGAAAATAACCTTACTTTGCTATGTTTTTCGTTATTTTTTCATCATTATCTTTAGCACAATTATCTTTTTTGGAAATAATTTATTGGAGCAACACAGTACGTTAAAGTGTATTTTGATGTAGAATTCAAAACGTTTCCGCTATTATTTACGCCAAAAATATGACCCGCGGCAAGCGCTTTTGATAAAATTCTGTTTTTTTACAATCATCTGTGAAGTTTATACGCAATTTAATACTTATAGCTACTAGAATCTCTTTAGCTTGTCGTATGTTTTTTTTTTGTGGCTACAACTTTACGTTTTCTATATAAAAATATGGCCCAAACCATGTTTTCCTATCATATACCTATACACCCTTAATGCCAAACACTCATAAAAAATCATTAACACAACATATTATTATTAACTCCTTCCTTCCAAAAGTAGTGTTGAAACATGCTATTGTTTAACATCAAATTTATTTTTTATCAAACCCTGTTACAGAAACTGAAAACATTTATAAAAGGGGTTACGTTTTGCGACATAACTTAATCCATCAATATTTCATAACAACCTATGAAAAACTTTTTTTTTACAAAAAATACCTTTAACGGAAACCATAGTTCCATTGTCATCGTTTATTATGAAGAGGGGTATACAGGAAACAGTTTCTGCAATTTCATTTCCGTATCTCTGAAAACGTATTTTTGTCGTTTCGCAGACATTATTGGTAATATTCTGGAATGAGTGTTATTTGTTCCATGGGTTCCCTCGCGGGCCAATATTTGATATCAGCCCTGTCGTGTGGCGTTCATTCATTCCCAATTTTGTTTTGATGACTGGCCTAATGATATTGTGTCTACGTGTCTCGGCGACCAATGAGATTTGTTAGGACGGCTTGATAGTATACTACCTACTGCACTATGTGAAAATCTATGTTAGGGATTGAAAAGTTACAAAAAATATTTAGACAACATCAAAAATATTGCTCTAATTCACTTGTGTTATGTAAATCAGAGACAATGGCGATGACAATGGCATCCTACTAATCATAATAAATGTGAAAGTTTGGATGTTTATGCCTGGGTCACACCAAATGCGTGTGCGTTGCAGCCAAGAATCATATATTCATATTCTATGTTGCAGCACAGCGGGTTGCGTTGCGTTTGTCATGTAGGTATAATGACAGTATTGTGTGGTCTAACATATACTATAGCATTTCATACATTACAACGATTAGTATTTCTAGAGTTTTATTTAAAAATTAATGAAATTTTTTTTTATCTCAGGCTGTAACAAACCATTTTTAGCCAACCGAAAATAAATTTCGTTTTAAACTACAGGTGGTCTAAATATACGTTACGTCACCGTAAAATCAGAACGTGCGAGCTGGGTTATTTATAAACGAATTAAACGCATGTCCGGTTCAGCTAACGTACCAGATAAAATAAAATGTTGCATTCGTTCCAACTGCCTAAGTGATTTTTTTTAACTGCATCGTTTTATTACTGTTTATTTACCTTGACCATCATTTTTAATCTCCCCACTGCTGGGCACATACCTTTCACAGTGAACGAGGATGGACCATAACATAAACCACCGCCGCTCAGATCCCAATGCGGATTGGTGTTAACAACTGCAAATGCAGCCAGAGCCAACTGCTCAACGTGCCTTCCGAAGCACGGAGGAGCTCGAAATAATAAGTTTTTGGTCACCCATCCCATGACCGACCCTTGCGAAAGTTACTTAACCTCCGCAATCGCTGGGCCAGGCGCCAAAGCACTGGCGCGAGCTCCTCTTTCAAAATAAATATTATTTAAGTTAATTTACTGCTCATAATTAGTTTCTTAAAATTCTTAAACTTTGATTGAAAAAAATGAAAAAGGAAATAAGTGAAAATAAAACTCGTTCCTACTATATCATAAAATTTTGTCACGTTTTTATACTTACGGTACAAAATTTCTATACACCATCATTTTGTAGTCGTTTTAATTGACAGAGAGTGTTCTATCGCAATGAAATTCATGGGTCGAAAAACCTCATTTTATTTACTTTCCCATATATGTATACAGTAATACATACAATGCTGTCTAGTTAGTATGGGAAAACCAAAACTTTTTGTCGTTCTATGATAATAAAAGTAAAGTATAAATATTCATCAACATTAAAGTTAAAAATCTTAAAAACAACTTTATTGTGAAAAAATAAATGAAAAAAGACTTTTCCGAAAACAGACAAAAAAAATTCGACTCTCCATGCAGATGCCCGAACAGGGTGGTCGAGTTATGTATGAAAAGTCAATATTTTTTATTTGTTTTGGGAAAAGTCGTAGAACAAATGTTGTTGTTTATGATGTTCTTAATCTACTCCTGCGAGGTTGTTGGTGTTTTACAAATAACCCTGTATAAACAAGACAGAACTCGGTTTGTGCACATACACACGCATCTCGTAAAGGCAATCTCAGGCTAGGTCAGCCTACATTCAGTACTATTATAGCGTTTACCAAGGAGTTCGTTCGGCCAGAGTGGCGCTTCTATTTAGGACACACAGACTTTACTCTGTGCCGTAGTTTCAGCGGTCGCTTAACCGGAACAATGGAATTAAGCTCGCCTATTAAATTCACCCAGGCCTCGACTAAATACACTTTATCACATAAAAACTTAGCTGTAAAGTTTGATATCTATGTTTTTTTACAGTGTACGATATCATAAAAAATGTCTTTCGTACGGTACTGGGTCTTAGAACTTAAAGAAACGGCTGCTTTATCAAGTGTTATGTGTAAGACTGGTACAAAAACGTTTTTTTTTTTATATAAGTACTAGAAAAAAAATAACATCGAAAATTTGTCAGTGAGTGACGGACCGGACTTCAAAAGGTAGCGAGATCGAGTCCCGCCCGCCTGAGAAAATGATCTGGTGGTGAGTCGAATATTTTCTAGAAATATTATTTTAATTTAAATACAAAAAATGTAAGAAAATCATTGCTTTACATGCATTCATCAGATAAAAGGCAAGTTTATCTCTAATGCCTTCGTGAAAGGAATTTACTTCAAAGAGTTCTACATTTAAATAAAGTAGAGCAAACACGGTAATTCCGTTTTCACGTTCAAAAGTTACAGCCCCACGTTCACTAAGCTGCATGTTTATTTAAATACACTTGACTCTCCCACGTGTAAACTTTATTGTTATTTCAATTTCCTCCATTCAAATGTAACAACAGATTTTGCGAATTAAGCAAGTTTTATGATGCAACAGCATAAAACAACAGATAAAACGCTGTTTATGGGCCCACTTGGGCGCGCGGCAGTTTAGTTTTCAGGCTGTTTGGGCTTGGCTCAGTTGCCTGCAACAATCAAATTACTTCCGACTATGCTCCTAATGAATACTCTACGTACATGAAATTAACATACATAATCAAAACAATTCGTATTTGCCATTAAAAGAGTTTACGTTGTTTTAAATTCGTAAATGTAAAGGCATAGAAAACACCTACTTTTATAGACTTGAATCATTTATTTTATTCAGAAGCACTTAATAAAACTTTAAGTATTAGAATAGTGAACTATTGCAGTATTAGAAAACATTAGTTCAGTTACAACAAATAAAATACTTCTACGAACAACAAATAAAACATAATTTATAAACTCAACCGAGCGCACGCGTGTGAGCAAAGAAGTTTCCTTTTGACCGGAACAATTGAATGAATCTCAGTTAGTGCAGCGAGAATACTATTTATGACGTCATTCATAGCTAAGTATTTCAAATGGTGCAAAAAAACTGCAACAAATGCTATAAAGCAACAAATAAAACATCGCTTATAGATGCAGCCGAGCGCGCGCGTGCGAGCAAAGGAGCGTAGTTTCACAGGCCGCTTGGCCGGAACAATTGAGTTAAGCTCAGTTAGTACAGCCGAGTACTGCCTGAATAGGTACTATTTATGACGTAATTGATAGCTAAGTATTTAAAAATGGCACATACTACAACAAATGCTATAAAGCAACAAATAAAACATCGTTTATAGATGCAGCCGAGCGCGCCCGTGCGAGCAAAGGAGCGTAGTTTCACAGGCCGCTTGACCGGAACAATTGAATTAAGCTCAGTTAGTAGTCAGTACAGCCGAGAACTGGCTTAAAATACTATTTTATGAGGACAGTGGCCCTACCATGAGTTGATGCAAACTGTTTACGTTACAGTAAACTGTCGGATATACTGCTCACAGTCAATACGAGTGAAAGAGAGAAAACGATAGTTTACTGTAACGTAAACAGTTTGCAACAACTCATGGTAGGGCCACTGATAGCTAAGCATATAAAAAGTTTGTTTAATACCGGGTCAGCTATATGTTTTCATCTACACAAAGTTTTATGGAATATTTTACTGATTTTGCTGTCAACAATATTTTTGCTCTTCATATTTTCCGTGGATGAGTGGAGGTTTATCTTTATTTCTTTGTCTTAACTGGAAATTATTTATAATTTTAATGTTTGTTTAAATTTAAAATGATTTGATATTAATAAATATTGTATTCACATGCCAAGATGTAAATTGAAACATGCGCCTGCAATTGACAATATTTTACGCGCAGAAGAATTCCGTTGAAGTTTCTATGTTACCACGTGCCGCTTAATTCCGCGTTACAGTTCCCTTTGTGTTACCGATGAGCCGCAATCGGGCTTAACACCCTTTGTGCATTATGGGATGCACCCACCCTACGCCGCGAGCCCTGCGACCCTCTGGCTTTAAAAAGGCGATATCCGATTCAACACTTTGTTTCGTATTACCATTTACCAGATCTGCTGATAGGAACATTTCTCATGTTTTTCTAGTGATTTTTAAACACACAATTTTGTACTTTACGTGCTTTGTGATCCTTGAATAAGATGAATAAACTTCTGTAGCGGTGCTGTTTATACACGCTAAAATTTTGATCATTTGGTTCCCGCAGTGGGGTGGTTCCACTCATGTTTACAAGCAACATTTGCTATGGGGCCAATTCTGATATCGCGAAAAAAAAATCAGCTGTTCTATACAAAAGCGCAATACCTACTCGACCGTAAAGTATCAGCAGATTTTTATTTCGCGTTATCAGAGTTGGTTGCAGTCATGAGTGAAACCACCCCACTGCGGGAACCAAATGATTAAAATTTCACGCAGTATAACCTTCACTTCATAGTGTTTCTATAATATAGGTATTTGGATTTTAAAATTGTTGTTATTCAGTTTAAGATCATTGTATTATATTGATCATTCATCTCTCTATTTTTCGTCGCATTTCTCGTATTCTCTCGTCTCTACTCATAAAAATCTCTCATCTCAATCTTTATTTCCTACGTATCTAATAGCACGTATAAATAAGATCATAAACAGATATTAAGATGAGTATCAGAAAATTTTCCCAATAGACTCGATTCCCCTTTATTGCCAAATTTATACATGCGTGATGTACCTACGACTGCTTGTTTACATATCTTTGTACTATCATTACAATATCTCTGATATGCTGATGCACCCGCCCGCACAAGTTAGATGGGAGCCATCACAATCAAGTGGTATGCAAATGTATGTATTCTGTATTCTGAACACACTCGTTGGGGTGTAATTGGTGACACCGAAACTATGCAAGAACTATCGGTATTCTGTTTATGCGTCTTCGGTATTCGTGTTTGATATTTTAGCGCTCACATAATAGCTAGAACTTAGAACAATTTGGTTTATTTCAGAGGTTTTTCAAAGGAAAACTAACGGAAACTTGATTAGTAACTTGAAATGTCATAAACTTATTTATTAACGGTCTGTTGGTTCAAATTCAATTCAAAAATTCAAAAATAATTTATTCAGTCTAGGCTGTTACAAGCACTTGTGAATGTCATAGAAGCTACGCCATCGGTTCACAAACCCTAAGCAAAACCTTGTAATGAGAAGAACCGGCAAGAAACTCGTCAAGGGCTGCTTTTTTCTCCCTTTATATTTCATACAGAGTCGTCAACATTGAAAAATGAGCTCCACATGTAAAGTGAGGTCATTTTCCATTACAATAATTTTCAATAGGTTACACACAATGGGTAGGTAGGTTAAAATTAAATATCTAATATTAAATACTTACTATACTGCCTAAATACTTTTGATCAGCAGGATTTGACTTTTTTCGACAAAAGTAAAGTTATTCTTATTTAGTTATTTTTTTAACTATCAGGAAAGCCGTTATTCTATTTTGTGTATACCATCATATACAAGCAAAGCACCGATTCTCTGTCCGTTACTCACATGATACTCCTTCACACAGCGGGGAAAAAAAATATGAAATTACCTTTGGCTTTCAACCGGAAGTTGAAATACGTTACGTCATCGAGGGAATCACAGAACACGAAGAGATACATGTACATATTAGGTACCTTCTCTCTGAATATATTTTGGAAATATTTTGATTTTCTCGTTACCTACTATCAAATAACAAAAATACAAACAAAAATTACAAATAAAAAGACATACTTACCTACCTATCTAATTTTACCTCATATTGTGACTTTGATGCTTGGAAAAATATTTCCACATTATTAAACTATTGTATCTGATATGTCAGCATCTTCAATATTTTATTACTGTTGACATTAAAACAAAGAAACTACTATAATATAAATTCTATATAGACCGGGCCCCTACACTGAGCCGTAATAATAAGGAACTTTGTTGCCAAAAGTTTATAGACACATGAATTATTTAACAATAAAATCGGATATGTGTCACATCGAGTTTGTAATAAAAGCACGGGGAGCAGAAAACTGAAACAAGCAGTGACTAGACATGAAAATTTTATTGTCTTCTTTACTACCACGTTGCTATTCTGTGCAATGCACTCGATACGATATAAAAAAATATTCTTGGCAAAACTAAATAGCTGAAAAACTTGGCTAGGTTGCTTAAAGAGATTTAGTATTAAGATTGGTTTAGTTGGCGGATTTTCAAGTATTTGGCAAGGAGCTTTGTTTCCTTTTTCACAATTTTGTAACTCGATGTCATAAACTCTTGAAAATTACAATATTTTTAAATGTAATCCATAAACGGTTTAGAAAAAATCTAATAGTATTAAAAGCTAGCGAATTATCAATCAATCACTCTATAAGATCTCCTAAAACTCCCTTCAAACTTTCTATAAAGCTCGTAACATACAAGTCGTTCGGCTTTTAACAACTTTTTAACGGCATGATCGTCAGCAACTATAGTTGTAAAACAGCGGTTGTTACCGGGTAGTTATCGAAAGCAATAACGTATAGACAGCGGCTGACAACCGGCTGCTTATCCGACTCAATACCAAAAGGTCTTAATTTTTTTACAGTTCCTGAGTTGAAAGTGTTATAAATACAAGCTGTTATATAAAAAAGGTATTTTAACTAAATTAATTACATCTCTGACATGGTTTTAAACATTATGAATCAATTGCAATGTCCTTCAACAAGACAGATAATAAACTAATGTATCTACCTACCTACTTATTTATACGGTACATAATTAGTATTTAATCTGTAGGTATGAAACTCCGCTTCGCCACTTTTATTATTATTATTGTATAATCGTAATAAGTAGGTAAATGCAAAACTCGCAAAGCTTGGCGTTTTGCAAAGTTTCATATTTGTGTACCTACGATGTCCGTTTTGTGCTTCGTGTTTTTGGTATTATATGTGATCAGCCCGAGTAAGATGAAACATCAAATTCAAAAGTTAAGTATTTTAAAATAACATCGACTCTACTAAGAAAAAGCAAAGAGCGCTTAGCTGAATTATTAAATCTGAAGTAGGTAATGTATAAAGTAAGTAGTTAGTATGTACATAAATAAAAATAATTACGTAAGTAGAACATAAAACGGATTCAATAAAACACAATGATATGTTTTCAACCGTAGACAGCCGCTGTTTATGGGTGATCACCGTAGTCAGCGAAAAAAGCGGCTGGTAACCGGCTAGCTGACTAAGATAACAACCGCCTTCACATCTATATCAGCAACTAATGTCTATTTTGCATAAAATCTTATTCATAACAATTCTTGCATTGCAAATATATGATTTGCAATAAACGTGCTATAAAATATATTTAATGAACCTAAACGCTGAAAAGACTGATAAATCTTTTTATAACTGCAAACTATATTTGACTGTGATTAATTACGCGGGCGCAATATTATTTAACATATTAATGGGGTGGTTAAATTGTAATCAAAATGATAATGTAAACTCTACGTGCAGTATAATTTAAAACCATCACGTCAGTTTAAATAACTTGCAAAGTCAAATTGAACTATTGGATAAGCCTGGTAATTCATAGTCAAAACAGATTTTTGATATCTTATTTCCGCGTATGTATAGTAATGTAGTATTATGAGATAATATTTTTATTAACAGCAGACCGCATCATCATGAAGCAGTAGTAATTCATTAAATGAATCTCTTTTCGCGAAATGGATAACATTAGGACCTATAAAATCAGCGTACTGTATGGAGAATTTTAAAGAAGTTGCATTTCCATACTAATATTTCTTAATTTATTTAACGCTAATGTCCTAAAAACTGAGATAACGTATGTCACTTAGGTTAAGCGAAAAACAAAGTTTTGGCTAAGACTTAGCCAAGTTAAAACAAAGTGGTCTATTTAAAGGATGTCGTATTGTTGTTACTAACCCTAGTTCGTAAGAAAATTGTTACTAACACCATATGGACTTAGTCTGAAATAAATTCTTATTATTATAGTATTATTATTATTTCTGCTAACAAAAATAGGAGTAACTTTTAGGGATTTTTTTGTATACTTAGAAAACTTTAATAAGGTTTTTTTCCACTATTGATAGTTTTCTATGATGGTCATTAAGTATTCGATATAATATATTTATATTTTATATATTATTACATATTTTTTTCTCCAACAATCTACAATTTGAACTTAAATTCTAATAGTTACAGCGCTATTGCTTGATATTATATTATTCGATATAATATCAAGCAATTAATGAATATTTTAAATCATAGAAGTGACGAGGTTCTCTATTTGTGTGAAAATAAAAACGCCAATTTCATACCTTCTTATTACTTGATTTGATGTCAAAGACTTCAAAAAACTATCACTTGATTGATCTCAAAATGGGTTCGCAGTTTGAATTGCGAACGTTGCAACCCTCCAACTCAGTATGCATGTCACAGTGACATCGAAGGCAAACTTGATGTGACTCCTCCTTGGAGCTGCAGCCAATTATCTGATAAGCCACTCCACCCTTCGAACGTGTGTCAATTGTATTTAAACGACCCTTACCTATCAATAAATAAATAATTATTCGTCCACATACCTATCCAAAAAACCAAATAAAATAAAACAGCTGTTTAATTTTTTTGAGTCGGAGACGTATCCTAATACTGGGTGAAGATTATTAATTTGACATGTTATGTTTTACTTTACTAGGTACAATTTTGCTCCAACTTAGTTTTTCACAAACGTATAATTTACACAATGTTGAATCTGATAGTAAATATATTACTTTCCATGTTTCGGGTTCCGTACCAAAATGGTAAAAAAGGAACCCTTATGGTGTGACTCAGTCTGTCTGTCTGTCACAGCTGGATATCTCGAGAACTACTAATGGTATCAACTTGAAATTTAGAATAGTTTGAGATGACATTTGCCCAACTATTTTGCAAATAAAAAAAATAAAAAAAAATATCTTTTTTACAACAGGGACTGAAAAGGAGTCTTAAAAATGTGAAGTGGAGCTACTAGGGCATGTGGGGTATCATATGAAAGAGCGCCGTTTGCACGTTTTCAATCATTTTTTTTTTGTTTTAGGCCGCATAGTTTTCGATTTATAATGAAAAATATAAAAAAAATACCGTTCCCCCCCATCTCCAAAGTTTGCAAAGAAAAAATCTGAAATAATTTTATTTCAGATTTTTCTCTTCAATTTATGTAAAACTGCTATCACATATAGATTACAGGAAAAATAAAACGATGTCTCAATAAAGCACACTTTTTTAGAAATTATCAAATTCCAAAAAAAAATATCGGCACTATCGGTCAAGAGATGGCGCTGACCTAAAACTGCAATACTAATTTTATTATTCTATTCTGCAGTGTGGTTTAATGGTGCAATTATGATGGTACGGAACCCTCGGTGCGTGAGTTCGACTCGCTCTTGACCGGTTTTATTGTCTACAAACACAAACAAAATTTGACAAAAACGACAAATTAAATATTATTAAACAAACTTAATTTTTTCCGGTTTTTCTTTATGCAAAAAATAAAACTCTTTGTGACTTAAATAATACGTGTTATTAATGCCGCCGTCACGAAATTCCTATTCTTTTTATAATAGATTGTCTTACCCAATTTACGTCGTTCTATCTCCAGTAACGAAATTATCTCGACGTTTACTGGTTTCTGAGCGTTGTTCGGAGACGTCAGGGGTTGACCAAATAAGAAATTTCCGTTATTTTCTCATTTTGCTACCGGAATTTTTGAAATAAAAATAGAAAGTAATGGAGCACTAATGCGAAATTAATGATGTTTCAAACGATGCAGGTATGCTCTACTGCATTTACGATAGCGCTAGTTTCTTGTAAAGTTTCATTAAGCGCAAACTTAGTTTACCTTAATTTAGTTACATAAATACTTATATTTTTTGACATAAAAAATGCTTCTACTCATAAAACCATGTCCAAAATCATTTAACTTAAAAAAAACGGCCAGGTACGAGTCGGACTCGCACGCGAAGGGTTCCGTACCAAAAACGGTAAAAAAATTACATTTGTTGTATGAGACACGTTTTTACCCTTTGGATACGGAGCCCTAAGAATGGAACAGATTTTCTATGAAATTGTCTGTGTGTCAATACATACGATATGAACCAGTTCCTTTGTTCTTTTTTAAAACTTTTCGTATCGGAAAGAATAGTAAAACGTCCAATGAGCACAACTATACTGTTATAAAAGTAGCTCACCACATTTTGGTCTTCATATTTAAAGAGAGATGTATTGCAAATGAAACGGTCATCCTTTTCTGAACTGCAGCGCCACGATTCAGCCGTCATTACCATTGACGCGCCATCAACGTTCAAATTGGCAGTTAGTTTACCGGTGGCTGGAATTACTTAAAATGGAACAAACCAAGCAACACACATTGGCTGAATAATCACTGTAGAAATGCGTTTCTGGAAACTTCAAGCTGATATCCTGACTGCTTAACTTCTGTATAACCGGGTTATACAGACATTATCCAAGCAATTTGGGTACAAAATAAAATGCTATAATTTGCATAGTAGCAACATAATAGCAACATAAGAGATGTATAAGGGTACAAGAAGCGTAATATCGTAAAGTGTATAAAAGCAGAGCTACCTTTTATACAGACACTAGCTTCCGCCCGCGACTTCGTCCGCGTGGATATTAGAGAAAATCCTTAGGAAACCTTCAACTTAACTTGCCTCGCGAGGCAGCGCGCTTGGTGGGGACCCGCCTCATCGCTTAAAAACGGCTGATCGGATACTGGTTGAAGGTTCCCTAAGGATTTTCTCTAATATCCACGCGGACGAAGTCGCGGGTGGAAGCTAGTTTATAACAATAATCAAAATTGGGTACAGAGATATTAGTAGGTATCTCGTTCCCGTTCGCGTTCCCGTTTGCGTTCCCGTTCCCGTCCCGTCTCTGTTTCCGTTCTGTTCTGGGGCTGAATCATGTCCACCGTGTTGGACTATAAATTAATGTCATTTTCGCAATCACCATCCCATAAAACCTCAAAAACAACATCCACATCGATTTTCATGTTAACTTACCCATTTACCCCCTAAGGGGTTGATTTTCAAAATCACAAAATATATGTTTGTCTATTTATTTTTAGACGTGCTTCTACGAAGTTTAAAGTTGTAATGTCTATTTTATATTCTTTTTCCATACAAAATAGGAACCCAATTTCACCCCTTTAGGAATTAAATCATGTCCACCGTGTTGTACTTCAAAATAAATGTCATTTTCGCAATCGTCATCCCAGAAAACCTCAATAACGATATCCATCTACATTTTTAGGTTTATTTACCCCATTTCATTCCCATAGGGGTTGAAATTCTACCAATAACAATATACGTTGCGTTAAATTTCCATCCATACGCCTCAATTACAAATATAGCGATTTTTACTTCGAAAATGAAGGATTTTCTTCTTAATACAACTTCATCCCCCTTTTCACCTTTTCGGTGGTAGAATTTTGAAAAACGCTGAGACACTTATTTATTTATTTTTAATTATCAGCTTAAACACAAAATTTGAAGATCCTAGCTTCAAAACTGAGGGACTTTCATACAAACTTTCATCCCTAATTTCATCCCTTTAGGGATGGAATTTTCAAAAATCCTTCCTTAGTGGATGCCTACACTGTATAAGGTATCTGTGTGCCAAGTCTCTTGGTTGAGCGGTTTGGGCTGTGCGTTGATATCTCACTCAGTCAGACAGTCAGGACTTTGAATTTTATATATATCGATTAAAATTCTTTTAACCAGATGATAGTGTTCAGGTTCAGTTATTCATATATTATTCAGCATTTTGATTATTCTCGTAGTTTTATGGAGATAATAAAATTCTAATTGTACATCTTTAATTATATACTGGCTCTCGCACCACATCCGTCATATTCAACATTTTGGTCTTCATATTCGAGAGATGTATTGCAAATGAAACGGTCATCCTTTTCTGAACTGCAGCGCCACGGTTCAGTCGTCGTTACCGAGCCTTTGACGCGTCATCGGCGTTCAAATTGGCAGTTAGTTTGCCGGTGGCTGCGGGCGAGACCCGGCTGGACCGGCACTGCTCGTTAGACCCCCTGTACATGAAACGAGGGAATAATAAAAATTCCTTTGCCACACCTCTCGCTACAGTACCTACTTACCTACTGTTAGTTTTACTTGTAATAAAAACAGTAGAGTCGTGCCAGATGATTACTTTTTGCAAGATGTGGCAAGAAGGGTTTATTTTAATTATTTAAAAACACAGGGTGTCTTTTTATTCACTCTCCCTAAGGATGTGTGCAGTCCATGAAACTGAACAACTTTCTCTAAGAAACATAGGGTCAAATATGATTTAAATAAAACCGGTCAAGATCGAGTCGGACTCGCGCACCGAGGTTGTATTCCGTACAATCATAAATATATTTGGATATGTTACTTTAGTAGTCTTTGAAAAAGTAGGATAAACGGCAGACAGGTGGAAGGGCGAACAGGCGGACAGTTAATTTACAAATCTTAACCACAGCTGCTTATGGTGACTGAAAAACGTTTCAGCCACTCCACATTGCAAACTGTTTATATTACTAAGTAGGAACTTATTCTTCGTTTATTCGTACGGCAAATAGTAGGTAATTATATTAGAACAGTATTAGGTTGCGCTATCTCTTGACCGATAGTGGAACTATTTTTTTTTTTCTTAGGTCAGCATTCTTAGGACAGCGCCATCTGTTGACTGGTAGTGAAACTAAAGAATTTTTGTTTGTTTTTTGAATTTCTAAAAAAGTGTGTTATATTGAGACATCGTTTTATTGTTCCTGTAATCTTTACAAAAACTACTATCACATAGAATTATTTCAGATTTTTCTCTTTGCAAACCTCAGAGATAAGGGAGGGGGGACGGTATTTTTTTTTACATTTTTCATCATAAGTCGAAAATTATGCGGCCTAAGAAAAAAGAAAAAAAAAATTTAAAATGTGCATACAGCGCTCTTTCATATGATACCCCAGATGCCCTTGTCCCTGTTGTAAATTTCTTTCTTATTTGCAAAATAGTTGGGCAAATGTCATCTTAAACTGTTTCAAATTTCAAGTTGATACCATTAGTAGTTCTCGAGATATTGTAACAGTTCAAAATTGAACATGTTTCTTTTATCTCAAATATTGATCCGGAAGCGGGCAAAATACAAACTTTAAGTATTCCTGCATAGGGTTAGTTTTCATGATTTCTGTAGGTCTTATTCTTTGTCGGTTACCTTCTTTATCACATTCCAGAGGGTCCACAATTTATGGCTAGTTAGAAGTCTGTAAAAGTACAAAAAATCCAGGGTTGGAAAAAATAGTTGTAAACACAAATAAGTAAAGTTATGCGATTAATCAAATAATAAATTCTTTGAATAACTTACCATGAAGAGGGTGGTTATTCTCATTTTACTAAAAGAATGGTTGTTTATGCAATTTGTGAGGTTTTATTGCATTTCATTCTGCATTCAAAATATCATAGTTATACTAACGATAGAATGATGTTCTTGTAACACAAATCCATTGTTCATATGCACTTTATAAGTTATGATTGCAATATGCAAATACAACATTGACAAAATATCCGTATTTCTATATAAAAAACAGATAATTTTATGGTAATTCAATAACTTGAAAATATGTTTCAACAATAATAAACAGGTCGTCTGACACTTGGTATAGACTATAGACAAATGTATTTGACATTTGGTGGACGGTTTTGGAACTAAAAACTGACATTCCATCGAGAAAGACTACTCTATAAAAAAAGTTAGGAGACGAAATAATCTTTGGAAATTTATATCATTAATAAATTATAAAGAGAAAAGGGACGAATGATTATAAAATAAATAAATGATAATTAAAGATAATCACTGTTTAGGTAGAATAACATTTAAATTTGGAAAAATCGAAGTTTTATAAGCATACTTGCTAGAGCAAATAAATGTGTCACATACTAGTGGGAAACGGAACGCAACGCACGGAACTGTAGTTTAAGCTATGGATTATAGATAAAGTAAAATCAGTTTAATATTAAAAGTAAAGAAAGAATATGAATGATTATATTTGTAATAAGAAAATAATTAAATCAGAACAATAACTAGTAAAAAGTTGTAAGAAAATTGGACAAAAAAATATATATATGGAAAAACGGAACGTTCTACATTCTCTTTGTCCATAAACAAGAGATGAAGGGAGAGGTTCGTGGTAGCCAATCGTAAGCTTGCAAAGCGTTTTGTGACCATAAAAGGAGATGAATTGAGTTGGTGTTTAGCCAATCGTAACGCGTGAATCTGGGGGGAGTTAACTTTAGAGTCAGCAAATAATAGCTCAGAATGGTGGCGCCAAGATTTAAAAAAATGATACCAGTATAAAATCATAAAATACCCATAGTAATGAAATTATATGAAAAAAAAATAAGTTGGCCAGTAACGAAACGTTCTTTGGCAAATAGAATAAATAAATGGGTGGCGCAAAGAGTAATTAACATTATGAATAGAGTCATGCATCAATCGTAAATAATAAAAGTAGGCTGATAGCGGATTTATTGATTATAAGGGGTCTTCTTTGAAGGTTAACGAAATTGATTAGACCAAAAGATTTATTCAAACATACAGGAAAGATTAAATTGCTTGTGTCATATAATATATATTTACTTGGGGATCTTTGTAAACTCTAGATTAAACAAAATTAATTATTAAGTATGGAGGTAATTACTAATCTTTGTATTCGTAAAATGTTCACGTAATTTAAATATTTGAGGGTGATTGTCAAAAAAAGAACATATATATTTATTTATTTATTTATTTATTTAAAGTATCTTACAGGTACTTAGGGGGACTAAATGCACTAGGCAATTTTTGTAAGTCAATTAGTGGAAAATTTCCCAGCATTTTGGGGAAATAGATTGTGACAGGGCACATTAAGGATACAAACAATAGAATACTAGGAATTATGTGTAGCTAGGGGACGCTTTGAAAAATAATGGGTGGGGGTTAGGTTATAAAAGCTTCGACGAGCTTATTCTCGATCTCATTTTTCCACCTGCCGAGAAGAAGACGAATCTCTGCCTCCCCTCTGTAAGAAGCGCCATAGAACAAGTTCTTTTTATACTCAAGCACATATGAAGAAGTCAGCAAATTAGTGAATTTAGGAAAGTCCATTGTTTAGGCCTTGCAATCGGGGCAAGTTTTCTTTGGGGAAATATTTCAAACAGGGTTTTAAAATGGTAAAAATTAAGCCTTGACTGAAATATATAATTCTATTTGCAAAGGTTACATCAAAATTAACGCTAGCTGTTCCAAGTAAATTCCAGAATTAGTAAAATCAGATTAAATTAATATCAATTTAAATGAAATAAAATGTGGGAAGGGAGATTCTATTTAGAATAATTACTAGAAAATTTGTGTCATATTGGGGCGATCCGTAATGGACTTTCTGGGGGGGCAATGAGGTAACTGATAGCTTATGGGTGTGACTTCATAAGCGGGCATCAACTCGTTGATTGCCTAGTTAAGTCACATAGTGTAATCATGTGTGACGTGGCTGATGACAGACGTCGTAGAAATGAGGTCGTTAGAATGTAATTCTGGTCCTTGGTCAAGTCCTTAAGTACATGATTATGCTATACCTCATGCTAGGGACCGAAGATGGCTCCTTCCCATCCATCTTCGGCACGGTCAAGCACTAGGTGGTCAGGGAGTATTGCTTGCTCAAACTGTCCAGGTAACGGGGCTCCGGATGACGAGGTAAGCGTCACACAATTTGCATAGGAAGTTCTCATTTAGTCTGGGTTAGGCAGGTAAAATCTTGTAGGATAGATGAAGGTTAGTATCGCGAAGGTTAAGTAGGCATCACAAAAATTGGGTGGGTTTTTGTGATGAAAGGTGGTTCGAGTTGACGTTAATAGAGCGAAATAGGTGTGTAAACGGTTAGGCGACCATGTTGATCAAACGAAAATATGATTAGGTCAAAACCTAGGCAAGAACATATTTTATATAGGAGAACGACTTTTGGAAATTTCTATACAGAAAAGTGTAGCATATAGGGTTTCGACGACAAAAGGCTGGTTTAGACGTCGCGAGCTGGCTAGGGGTAACGATTAGGCGTGATTCGACAAAATGGCCGAAATATTTTGTAGTTAGGAAAAATGCAATTCGGAGCGCACAAAATGGCTGCCGTAACTTGAGCTAGAAATAGGTATTTTTATGTAAGAATTAAATGTTAAATTTGTCATGGTCGAAATGGACGCTTGGTTTTCAAAATGGCGGATCAAAGATAATCACCTAAATAAAGAAAATCATGATTTTAGATCTCTCAGACAGGGTTTTTATCGGCAGATCAATAGATCTACTAAGGTATTTTAGCAAATCCACGATACTATTTGATTCTCAGTAAACCTTTTAAAATATCTGCAGTGTTGTGTTGAGTTTTGGTTGTACAAAATGGCGTCGATTGTGAAAATCAAGTGAGTGTTAATTAATTATTTTCATGCTAAAGCCAGCCAAGTAAACGATTTAATAAATCAGTAAATTACTAAAGTATGATAATAGTAAAATTTCTGAATTGGGTTGGTCATATGAACCACCAGATTTGAAATCAAGTAATCACAAGTGTCGTGTGAAGCCGCATTAATAGTGATTTATTTTGTCTTTGTGATAACTCAGCTATTTAATAATTTGTGAAGTGAAATAAATCTTTGGTCGTTAGGAAGGGCCGGTATGTATGATTTCTCCCAGGTTGATTCGTGGAGATCATATAAAAACCACTAAGATGAAATTTTATTTTACAAATGACGAAGTGGCTGAAAGAAAATGTCATTAAATTCTTACCACTAACAGTACCGTTATAATATAGTGAATACAGGCGAAAATACTTGTTTTTGGTGCTCAGTTGATGCGTCGACACAGGTGCGATCTGGAGGTTTTCTGATCATTTCAATTTGGAAGAAACTAACATCAAATTGTTTCCATCTTAAAACAAATCCTTCGATGCCATTTTAACAACACAGCGTCGAAGTATTTTAGCTAAACTTAGAATTTGCGAAAGTAAAGTGTAGGAGGGTTATTTATTGCTTAGTACATACATCTTGTCCCTTTTTCTAATAAATCTTTCCTTCAGAACAAAAAAGATTTACCAATTCCCATAATTTTGTCATGGATTGTAAGATTGAATTCGTGAGACATAAAGTAAGTCAACTTTAGAATTGGTTCAATATATAAAAAAAAATAACTTAAATTTAAATTTTATATCAGCCATCACATTGAAAAGGAAATATTTCAATTGTGAAAATTTGGTAAATCGCTTGTAAGCGCTTTCTGCTTTGTCCTCTTTTTAGTTGGAAATAATACAAACTAACATAGACTATGGACTTTAATATATTTAATACATAATAAAGCTTGTAAGAAAGTAACTGGCTGTTCCGGGAGAAGGTTGTCCCAGTCCGGTGTCGAGACCTATCGTGATGGCGGGGTGGTGCCATCACCATTAGCCGGAAAAACACACTGGTTACTTTCTACCATAAATATAAACTCATTTAACTAAAAGATAGATAATGAACTGATATACCTTCCGATGGCAATAAATTATTTTCCACAACTGATTAATTATTCGACTGATATAACATTTGATACTTACTCATACTCACAATGAGACTGTAGTGTTGTTCTTATATCTTCTGCTTAACTCTTATAACATCCGCATATCAAGTTAAGGTTTAGCAATAATATTATCTCATAAGGATAGGAAATTAAGTTCCATAATAGAAATTTCAGTATTGGGTTTTACATTATAATAGGAAATGATGAGTGGAATTCCGTCGGAATGGGCCACTAGTATTAACTATTTATTGATAATCTTATTCTGAAGCTAGGTAAATGACTCTTCTTTTTAGGGGTCGTTCAATCCAGCGTATAATGTAGTAATGAATAATAGTACAAGTTAAGCATAACCACAGAAATGAAAGCAATTAATATTCGGCATCGGTAAAAGGTCCTTTATAGCTAAATCTTTATAAATCACACAGTTCACATCGCACTTTCCCTTTATCACTTATAGCAACCAATTGCATATCTCAATTTAGTTCCTAATTAATTATTAACTATCATCTTGGTAGTAGGTTTAGTATAGTTCACATTTTACTAGCAGTAGGTATAGAGCTGGCAGGTATAGCGTCCCTTATAATGGAATAGGCATTTACTTCAGCTGATAGACAAACAAAGATACTCACAAAGTTAAGAGAATAGTATAGAGTTCGGGTTAGTTAATGTAGAAAAATAATTTTATAAAATTCTATTCTATTTAAAATCAAGCGAAGTAATGTTCATTATTTTGTAATAGATTCCTAGGTTAATAATTAACAGAGCATAGATAATTTAAATTCAGCGTTTAGAGTTAGTATTTATTAGCAATCAGACAGCAGTACTCAAGAACACGGGTCTACGCTTACAACCGGGTCCTATCGCTAGAAGTCACGAGCCCTTTCACACATACAAAAGCCAAATCAGTAGCATATTCGGTCACACCATTAGATTAGGGTTATAGGAAGTAAAACCAAGCAGAACTTAGGTCAAACATTTAATCAATTCATAAATAGGCATCGTTAGGTTTAAAGCCGACGAGCGGTTAATCACCATAAGTAAAGTTTATTGTTAGGTATGTGTTAGGTTATATAAAAGCTAGGATTAAAAGATTATCAAACAGCTTAGCAAATCGGTAGTAGGGTAGCGAGTCTTCAACTCTTCAATCATATCATATCATCAATAACTTAGGGGTAGTTACATTATGATATGCCGTCGACCAGGATAAGGTAATACCTTACTTTAGATCGTAGATTATAACTTGGGTGGTTCTGCAAATCCAGGGTTTTTGTAGTGTGAAAGCAGTGGTCGCATACAGTTTAAGATGGTGCGGCCACATTTTGCTGTCGTGGAGTGTACGAGGCTGCTGTTGATTTTCCATAATTTCAGTATATTAGCACTCATTTTAATCCATTACTTTGGACACGTAATTCATTTGGTTATAGCTGAAATTAAAGAAAAAATATTAAAATAGGTTATGTAATTTCACATTAATGATTATTGAGTTGTATGTTAGCGTTTGAGAGAGAGTTTTCTTAATGATTGAGGTAAAGTAACATTCAGTTCGATTGGGGGCATTAATTTTACTGACATTTTACATTAAATCGTGTTTCACAAAAGAAAAAATGCCAACTAATTTTTGATACTTACAAGGGAGGTTGTTGTAGTAATGAGTTGTTATAATAAACCATTGGTTTACGCCTTCTTTGATCATCACTACTAAAAATACAAATTATTTCTTGAGTAAAAGGAAAAAACATTAACATTGTGATATTTTTATTTAGTTAGGTTATGAAGAAAATTATGACAATGATTAGATTTCTTTGATAGAAAAAAAGGGGTCCTGTCAAATAAAGCAGACTAGGTTAAGGGGGTCCGATGACCTAGCGATGAGTTTGCTGAAATACTTTGTCAATAGGGCACAAATAGAAAAAAAATGTAGAAATATCGTATTTAGCATTCACATAACAAATGTTAGTTCAAAGTTCAAAAATTTCATTGCAACAATATAGAATCATTAGCGCAGCTACGTTAAAACTAGACGGAAAATGTTAGAATTTAAATTTTTAGATTTAACTTCATAGATAAAGCTTAGAAATATAAACTCAATAGCAATCAATAAAAGAAACAAATTTTTAACTAACTTTAGAGTTATTTTGTTAGCGCAAACGTTATTGCTATTTTCTTTATGCTATTTCGGGAATTATTAGAATGAGCGTTTTTTTTTGACGAGCGTTTTTATTACCGCCCATCTTGATTATGATAAGTGAGGACGTAGAATTGAGGTTTAAAATCTTGAAGAAGTATCGGGATGGATGGAAGTAGGTAAATTAAATGTAATAGGTCTAATCTACTGTCAACTATATTAAATGAAAGAAGATCATAAACTCTAGAAAAAAAATATATTGTATTAGGCTTGTTCAGTTAGATCGGCAGCGGGGCATAAGTCGTGGGGTCGGACTTACGAACGATTATTAATTCTATAGACTTTTGCAGCCATTACATGGTCATGCAAGCGTTAGTCAGGTTCAGTTAGTCATAGCTTGTGTCTGTGGTTAAACTAACAACAAAACCTATTGTGTAATCTATGCCTTAGTTAGATTGAAGTAAACATAGTACATAGAAATGTCATAGATGGCGTTAGTGGTAATTAAAATTCGAAATCGGTGAAAATAAGAATTGCGTTTGCATTGAAAAATAAAATAGATTTGTGGGCTAATGAAATATAAACTAGTTGAATCAATTGGTGAACTGTTCGTTTACGTTAAAAATACATTTAGGATCATTTATTTAAAGAAAAGAAATATAAAATAAGAACGAATGACGGTTAGAAGAACGAATGATTAGTAAGCTAACGGCATAGATCCTTTGGATTGTCATTCATTGAGATTCGTTCGATAGTTCATTTTGACAGATGTCATTGTCAAAACTGGCAACCAAGTCAAAACTTGTAGGGTGACCAGATGCTGTTTTAGTACGGATTCTGTATAATTCGCGACTTTTTCCGAGTGTAAGTATATTGAAGTTAAATTGGCGACTACGTGTATTTTCGGTATATTTTGAATATAGAGTTTTGGGAACACACCGTTCTGTCCTCGCGAACGTTGTTGTTAATAGAGTGCCCGGATTTAACTTACATTTCTTCAGATTTAAAGTTCAGTAATTTGAAAAAAAAAAGGAAAAACTACGCCGTCATAATTACAAATAGTATTGATATCTTTAACCTATGTTAAAAACATAAAAGATTTTTGACCTTGACTATTGTGTTGATGAATGTGTAAAAATTATCGCGAAGGTTGTTATTGTTGTAAATTCTCTCATGAAAATTTGGTAATTTTTATTTTTCTTTCGGGGTGCATTAGGCGGATTTGTGTAAAAAGTAGCTGGTCACCCTAGTATGTTTATCAACAAACAAAACGAAAGGTTATATTTTATTTTGTCGAAAATTAAAACCTTACAAATATGGATTTATGTGTTAGTTGTTCGTGAAAATGTTATCAAATAGTTAATGAACAATATAAAAGTAGGTTAGCGGAAAAGTGCGTGATTAAACAAGTTTTAAAAGTGTCAACTTTATAACAAGACTCGAGTTAGAATGTAATGAAATTTATAACTGAATGTAAGTAGATTTTGCCAAAATACTTATTGATTTGACTAGAATTATAAGGTAATTTGATAAGAGGAGGGACGATATTGTTTGTATTTCAGAAAACATGTTTAAGTACCTGAAGGTTTTACAATGAACAAAACTTAATAATATGGTTTAAAAATCTTATGAGTATTTGTAGATTATGTGAGTTAAACGCACAATCCAGATGGGAAGCTAGAGTGATGGGTGACCGTAAGTAAATGATGAGAACATTTGCTAACAGTATTTCTAATTAAACAAGTATTTTTGGGAGTAAATAGGATAGAAACGGTAATGATAAAACGGCTTAAATTCTAAGGTTGGTGTTCAACGGAGCGGGTTTTAAGTAAGCTTAGATTAAGGATAGTATTTTGACCTTTGATGATGGGGGTCGGGGAATATGTAGGTAGCCTTTACAATCGAATTCGAAGCAAATAGTTATTTACTGAATTAACCTTAAACTTATCGAACCGAACGTAGACACAACAGTCTTGGGTGTTGGAATAGGCACGGTAGTTGTTAGTTAATAAATTTAGTGTATGAGCCAAAGGTTTAAAGTTGATTTTTGAGTAAAGAAATACATAGGTAAAATAAATATTTAGCGAAATAGTCAGGTTGCCATAGGATGTCTAATAGAATTTAACGATACTTAGAGATAAAAATTCAAAGTTTATAATTTCAATAAAAATTGTGAAATAACAATGAAGATTCGGGTTAATTTTAAACAGCAACTATTAGCAGCCCGCGACTTCCCTTAAATTAATGGGATTATGGAGTAATGATTTTTGTAGTAAATTTATTTTTAGTTATCGCTAACGGTTAGAGCGGAATGTTGAAGTATCAAGTTTGGTTGTGCGTTACAGCGCTATGATAGGCATCTGTTTTCTGCGATAATGACATTGAAAATGGTACAACTGAGAAAAGGCTTTGCTATTAAGGTTTTATTTAGCGTACAGTTTTAAAATCATTAAGTTAATCTTGTATTGTTTATTACTAGAAATACTAGTAGGTAAATGAGGTCAATTATATTTATGGCATTTTTCGCTGGGTTCATTTGCGATCAAATGCGGATTAAATGTTTGGTTTTATTCAGAACTATCGTATATGTCGGACCAACCTAACTTTAATTCTTGATTCGAAGTATATATGATGACGGTTTTATTGAGAGTTGACTTAGAATTCTACCTTGTTATAAGAAATAAAAATAACTTATCTATATAATTAATTACATCATAATTAATTTTATGGGTAAAGCGTAGGGTGACAAAAGTTAACGGAACCAAAAATAAATAATTAAAAATGAAAAAAATTAAGAAATGTAAATGAATTAATTAAAACTAAACAAATAAACTATTCGGTATAACATTAGAACTAACTCGCGTTGCTAAAACTAAAATAAATATTTTATAATAAAACAAATTAAGATTTGGGAGCATGGTTTTATCGTATCCAAACTATTGGATATTATAAAATCAAGCTAATTAGGGACGTGTGCTAATATTTTATATAGATCTGACCTTACACTAGAGCAACAGACAATTAAGACTCGCCATGGGGAAACCGGTCCGAGTTCGTCGTGCGCCAAAGCGATATGAATCATCTGAGGAGCCGGCAGAATTAGTGGAGGTTCCACGTAGTTCCCGCCAGTCAGAATCCGAGGTTATAGAAAATAGAGAGCCTCAACCGGTAGAGGCAAGACAGCGGATAGTAAAGACCATAATGAAACCGAAAGTAACGCGAGCGCGCGAATTAATGACAATACAAAGAATGCTGAATCGCACGGTAGGCGTGTTAACTAAGAGGATAGATGACCTAAGCGATGAAGTTAAAAGGACTCAAGGTTCTAATCAGGATACTAGTGAGGTCGAAAAATCGCCAGTAGTTGAAGCAACACCGATGAACGATGTGGAAATAGAAAGTAGGAACGTGATTAAGGAGCCTAACGCGATTGAAGATATTCAGAAGTACGTCATTTGTAACATCAAAAATATACATTTAGATAGACCTAAATTTGGGGATTCGTCGATACATCCGGTCGATTTCATTGAAGATTTAGAAACTTATTTGAAGAAGGCGGGGAAGGCTGAAAACGAATTAAGTTTAATACAAGACTGTTTAACTTCGAGTTCGAAAGACTGGTTTAGAGTATATAAAGGAAGATGGACAGGGTTGGCTGATTTTAAGGTAGATTTCTTAAAAGCATATTGGGGAGAGAATGAACAAAATGAGTTGAGAAGGAAGATAGTGCAAGGCGTATGGAATAGGACGGAGACGCCCACCATGGTGGAACATTTTTTGAAATTGACAGTCAAGGCGCAAATGTTAAGCTACAGCATTCCAGAAAAACAATTAATTAGCGATATCATTCGACACTATCCGAAATATATTCAACAAGCGTTCGTGACCAATAAGATAGGAAATATAATAGAAGCGGCGGAATTTTTAAGAAGTATGGACAACATACAGAAACAAGAAGTACCGAGCACTTCAACGTCTAAAAATTCTAAGGATTGGGAACAGAAGAAGAGAGGCATTCAGCAAAATTATAGGCAATGGCAGAAACCTAGAGAGAATCAAGTACAAGCGGTTAACTTAATTAGTAATAATACTAATGGTAGCGAAGTGTTAAACTAGCGGAAGCTGAGACTCTAGTCTCCGGATCAGCTTCAGCCACAGGGGACCTAAATTATAGTATGATGGTTAAAATGAATTGGTGTCCGGGTGAATCTTTAGGCCGGAATAATACCGGAATTAAGATACCTATTTGTACGTATCCGAAGGAAAATAATGAAAAAATGGGTTTAGGATATTGTGAGCCGGAGGTTTTAGTTCAAAACATTCCTAGCCAAATAGTAGAGATTTTAAAACTAAAAATAGAGCAGCTTTTGGTCGATACTGACAATAACGTAAACGCCATTTTTGATGAAGTCACGAATAGGGTAGATACTCCAGTATTTAAGTCGGAATTGTTAGTTCAAATATTTGATGAAAATTTAGTAGCTTTGCTGGATACAGGTAGTGATATAACATGTGTGTCAGAAGAGTTTTGGAATAGGTTAAAAGAGAAGAGGCCAACGATACCCACTATGCCTATTAAACCACTTCTTATTAAAACTGCAGTAGGTCAGAAAAGTGTAGAAATAAAGAAAATTGCTTTAGTCACTTTAGGGATAGGAGCTTTTGAATGTGATTTAACTGTCTTAATTGTACCAGGTCTTAGTGCAAATTTGATATTGGGGTTTGATTGGATGAAAGAAAATCAAGCGTCAATAAAACTTAATAAAGAGGAAGAAGGGGTTGAAATTATTATAGGGAATGAGAAAAAATTATTTAAATTCTATAAGGGTGAGAATGCGTTTAGTAATTGCAATCAATTAACAAATTTTGATATTGAAACAGTAAATGATGAGAACGTAGAAAAAAATATTCAAGATATGATACACCAGTCAAATTTAGATACAAATAAACGTGGAGCTTTAGAGGAAGTTTTAATGAAACATAAAAATTTATTTACATCCAAATTGGGGAGAGCAAATTGTTACAAACACGAAATTATTATGGAACCTCATTCGCCTGTAGTAAAAAGAACTTATCCAATACCGTATGCATATAGAGATAAAGTAGAAGCTAAGTTAATGGAGATGGAAGAGCAAGGGATTATTAGTCGTTCATCCACACCATATTGTAGCCCTTTGACTTTTACTTTAAAAAGAGATGGGTCGATTCGTGTGTTATTAGATGCAAGAGAAATAAATAAATACATGATAGCAGAGACTGAAAAACCACCGCTGCAATTAGATGTTTTAAATTCTTTTCAAGGGGCAAAATACATTAGTAAAATAGACCTGAAAAATGCGTACTACCAAGTAGGGTTAACAGAACCTAGTAAAAAATATACAGGGTTTTCATTTAACGGAAAATCTTATGTTTATAATGTACTTCCTCAGGGCTTGAAAACGTCGGTCGGTTCGTTTAGCCGCATGGCTGATTTAATCTTAGGTCATGAGGTTAGGGACTTTTGCGTTAACTATCTTGACGATTTAGGGATTATAACGACAGGAACGCTATCACAACATTTAGAGCATTTGGACATAGTACTAGGGAAACTATCTAAAGCAGGGTTAACGTGTAATTTAGAAAAATGTGAATTTTTGAGTACCGAAGTAAAGATGTTAGGTTATATCATTTCAACAAATGGAATTAGCACTGATCCGGAAAAGGTTAAAGCTATACAATTATTCCCTGTACCAAAGAAACTAAAACAAGTTAGGGCTTTCTTAGGGCTTTGTAACTTCTATCGTAAATTTATACCAAATTATAGTTTTCATACTAGTTCCTTATGTGAGTTGTTGAAAAAGGACAAAAGGTGGAATTGGGGACAAACAGAGCAGGAGGCTTTTGAGAAAATAAAATCACTTTTTATTAGGTCCGTAGAGTTGAACCATCCGGATTTTACTAAACCTTATTACTTACAGACGGACAGTTCAGGAATAGGATTAGCTGGGTTCTTATACCAAATGGATAATCAAGGGGACGTAAAAATTTTAGGGTTTCACAGTAAATTATTAAGGGGGGCTCAATTAAATTGGACGGTAACCGAACAGGAATTTTATTCAATAATTTGTTGTTTAGAAAAATTTGAAACATATTTAAGAGGAGCGAAAGTGATAATTCGAACGGATCATAAAGCACTAACATTTGTAAAGAATTGTAAGTTGTACAACGCGCGGGTAACTAGATGGATTAACTATTTGGAGCAGTTTCAATATGAGGTTCAACATGTAAAAGGCAGGGATAATGTGGTAGCCGATGTATTATCTAGATATCAACCTGAAGGGGATTTATTACAAGAGGATAAGATTAATTCACCGAGGATATTTTATACTGAAATTAGAAATAATAAAGAATTACGCGATAAATTAAAGAATCTAGCAAAAATACAACAGGATGATACAGAAATAGGTGAAATAATTAAGAATCTGAATAGTGGGGTCGAACCAAATAGTAGATCGAGTCAAATTTTTAAAAGAAGTTCATTAGTAGACGGGTTATTATATTATTCACTTGGAGAAGGGAATAAAAGAGTGTTATTCTTACCAAATTCACTTAGGGAAGAAGTTATTTGGCAGGTACATTTCGAAATGGGTCATCAAGGGGCGTACAAAGTAATAAAATATATTAGGGATAGATTTTTTTGGAAGGGATTAACTAAACAGGTCAAACGTTTATTAAGGGGGTGTCATGATTGTCAGGTCACTAAAAGTGATACAGCTAAGTATGTAGGACCTTGTCGTTCAATTATAACTGAAAATGTGGGGGACATCGTTATGGTAGATTTATATGGACCATTACCATCTGGGAAGTTTGGAATGAATTACATTTTAGTTATTCAGGACTCTTTTAGTAAATTTGTGAAATTTTATGATCTTAGAAGAGCAACTGCAATATCAGTATTAACTAAAATGAGGAAATTCTTTCGCATAATAAAACCTACGGCGATCATGTCAGATAATGGGTCACAATTTGCTAGTAACTTGTGGAAAGAAACTATGAAAGCAGAAGGGGTTAGAGTAATTTATACTACAGTTAGGAACCCTAGACCTAATACCACCGAAAGAGTAAATAAAGAGTTAGGACGGTTATTTCGGACTTACTGTAGGACCAATCACAAAAGTTGGGTAGATTTATTGCCGAAGTTAGAAATTCTTTATAATAATACTTATCACGAAAGTACAGGGTTTACACCTTGTGAGATTTTATACAGTGAACCTACTAGATTATCATTTGATAATGTCATACCGACTGATTTAGTACCACCGCCTATTAACGAAATTAGGGAAAAGGCACGGGAAAATTTAAAGAAAGCAGGACAACTACGTCAAAACAAATTTAATGAAAAATATAGAATTATCCATTTCCAGATAGGAGATTTAGTAAAATTAAGGAAATTAAATAAGTCTGACGCAAAATTAAAAATAACAAAAAAGTTTGAACCATTATATGAGGGTCCGTTTGTGATTGGAGCTAACCCGTTTAAAAATGTATATTTACTTGTTGATCCGGAGACTGGTAAAGAAAGAGGAAGGTTTAACGCTATACATTTGTCTAGGTATTATAAGTAAAATTTAATGTCATGTCTAATTTTAAGGAAAAGAAATGTTTAATGTTATGTTAACTACATGAAGATGTAATTTAAGTTGATTAATAAATAATAATGGGGTATAATTGTATAAAGTCTGTTGGGAACGGGAAAAGCCTATCTGAACTTACAAGAAAATTAAGGACTCAATTTTAAGAAAAAAAACCAGGCTAAGTAAAAGTCATTCATTACCCTATATAGTGTTGTTAATAAGGTAACCCATCTTGTCATATGAAAGTAATTTTCTATTAAATTAACCAAAGTCCGCATAAACCAAATGGACGTTTCAATTATTGAGTTGCTTAAAACTGTAAGGTCAGATAGAGGGGAGAGTTGGCGGCTTTTCTTCTCGGGGGGGAAATTTTTCATAAGTATTTAGAGATATTGAAAGGTTTTCTGCTAATATAACTAAAAAAAAAAATAAAAAAAATACGGTCGGAAATAGGAATCCTAATAAAGGAACGGCGTTTGTAAAAATTTTAAATAAATAAAAATTGCTTTCAATGAACCAAACATATATACGTTTATATGTTATAAAATTTAAAAATAAAAACTTAACGGATAAATTGGAATGTGAGGTATTATTGTTAATAATATTTAAAATTAAAAGGATGGTTAAAGTAGTAATATAAAAAAAATGTATATATTTATATACACATTTGGGGTCGAGTATTATTTGAGAAACTTTAGAATAGGGAGGCATAGCGTAGAGTGACATAATAGAAAAATTGCGTAATGTAGATATGCGTACTAATGGGATGTTTAGGATAAAGTGGTTTTAAAGCGTAAAGCGTTACTATTGCGTAAATTAATTGCAATCTTTTGATGTAATTTTGCGTAGAATTCATATGGTGACCAATCGACGTATTTAATCTTAACATTGAAATTATACTTCAAATTCGTTATCAATATTTGTATATATTTTGTATTCAGGTTATAGCTATGATATGATCTTGGGTGGCGTATATGTAGGCTAGTGAATGACGATAGTGGTTGCTGTGTAATGAGAAAAGATGAATTAAATGAGAATCTAAACTAGGATAGGAGTATGTATGAAATGATGATTTAAGAGAATGAATAGAATGAGAAGTTGACGAGAGAAAGGAACTGAAATTAAAATATAAATTCTATATGGAGGGCTTTGGATTATAACATATGTGAAACCTGAATGCAGACTTATTATTCTTCCAAGAGATAGGACCACCACACTGCTCTGGCGTTTGGTTTGTGCTTGCGGCCGGGCCGGCGTTTAGGGTTGACAAAATAGAATTTCGTACAGAAGGACTTTTGGTGTTAGGTTAGAGAAAAAAAAAAAGAGAGAAAACAAACACTATTGACGTTTGTAACTTGTCCTGGTGTGAACGACTGTCTGAAATTCATACTACACAAGAAGCTGACAAGCTAATTTCAAATTCGGCAACTGCACACTCTCCAAGGTGATATTAAGGTTGTTCCAGAGTCTTAAGTGAGCTTTTGGAAATATATGGTCTGTGTATATGATCACCGCTAAACCTTTGGTTTGGAAGGAGGATTACAATGTTGTGGAGGGATACAACGAATGAATACGTTTAATCTTTTCATAAGGTAAGAAAAGAGCCTATTTTTTCGGGTAGGCCTAATCTGGGCTGTAGCCTCACAACCTACACCTTACCATAGTGTTGTACAACTCTGGTGCTGAATATGCATACGACGGAATTGGCAAAAGCAACAAATACTTAAAACTCGCTTAATAATCTCTGATATGGTCTTGGTTTAAATACACTCTACAATCTTAAATTTTCATTTACACTAGGGCTCACCCAACAATTCTTTGATCTTGGAGAAGTAATATGATTAGGGTTATAAAAAAAAAAGGGGGGAAGATTGTGTATCTTTGGGGTAATATAAATATTTGAGATTCGAGGAGAAAATTTTACTTCGGATCCAATACGTTGTATTGTCACCTGCGTATAAATTTTGGGGTCGAGCTGTAACAGTTCAAAATTGAACATGTTTCTTTTATCTCAAATATTGATCCGGAAGCGGGCAAAATACAAACTTTAAGTATTCCTGCATAGGGTTAGTTTTCATGATTTCTGTAGGTCTTATTCTTTGTCGGTTACCTTCTTTATCACATTCCAGAGGGTCCACAATTTATGGCTAGTTAGAAGTCTGTAAAAGTACAAAAAATCCAGGGTTGGAAAAAATAGTTGTAAACACAAATAAGTAAAGTTATGCGATTAATCAAATAATAAATTCTTTGAATAACTTACCATGAAGAGGGTGGTTATTCTCATTTTACTAAAAGAATGGTTGTTTATGCAATTTGTGAGGTTTTATTGCATTTCATTCTGCATTCAAAATATCATAGTTATACTAACGATAGAATGATGTTCTTGTAACACAAATCCATTGTTCATATGCACTTTATAAGTTATGATTGCAATATGCAAATACAACATTGACAAAATATCCGTATTTCTATATAAAAAACAGATAATTTTATGGTAATTCAATAACTTGAAAATATGTTTCAACAATAATAAACAGGTCGTCTGACACTTGGTATAGACTATAGACAAATGTATTTGACATTTGGTGGACGGTTTTGGAACTAAAAACTGACATTCCATCGAGAAAGACTACTCTATAAAAAAAGTTAGGAGACGAAATAATCTTTGGAAATTTATATCATTAATAAATTATAAAGAGAAAAGGGACGAATGATTATAAAATAAATAAATGATAATTAAAGATAATCACTGTTTAGGTAGAATAACATTTAAATTTGGAAAAATCGAAGTTTTATAAGCATACTTGCTAGAGCAAATAAATGTGTCACATACTAGTGGGAAACGGAACGCAACGCACGGAACTGTAGTTTAAGCTATGGATTATAGATAAAGTAAAATCAGTTTAATATTAAAAGTAAAGAAAGAATATGAATGATTATATTTGTAATAAGAAAATAATTAAATCAGAACAATAACTAGTAAAAAGTTGTAAGAAAATTGGACAAAAAAATATATATATGGAAAAACGGAACGTTCTACATTCTCTTTGTCCATAAACAAGAGATGAAGGGAGAGGTTCGTGGTAGCCAATCGTAAGCTTGCAAAGCGTTTTGTGACCATAAAAGGAGATGAATTGAGTTGGTGTTTAGCCAATCGTAACGCGTGAATCTGGGGGGAGTTAACTTTAGAGTCAGCAAATAATAGCTCAGAATGGTGGCGCCAAGATTTAAAAAAATGATACCAGTATAAAATCATAAAATACCCATAGTAATGAAATTATATGAAAAAAAAATAAGTTGGCCAGTAACGAAACGTTCTTTGGCAAATAGAATAAATAAATGGGTGGCGCAAAGAGTAATTAACATTATGAATAGAGTCATGCATCAATCGTAAATAATAAAAGTAGGCTGATAGCGGATTTATTGATTATAAGGGGTCTTCTTTGAAGGTTAACGAAATTGATTAGACCAAAAGATTTATTCAAACATACAGGAAAGATTAAATTGCTTGTGTCATATAATATATATTTACTTGGGGATCTTTGTAAACTCTAGATTAAACAAAATTAATTATTAAGTACGGAGGTAATTACTAATCTTTGTATTCGTAAAATGTTCACGTAATTTAAATATTTGAGGGTGATTGTCAAAAAAAGAACATATATATTTATTTATTTATTTATTTATTTAAAGTATCTTACAGGTACTTAGGGGGACTAAATGCACTAGGCAATTTTTGTAAGTCAATTAGTGGAAAATTTCCCAGCATTTTGGGGAAATAGATTGTGACAGGGCACATTAAGGATACAAACAATAGAATACTAGGAATTATGTGTAGCTAGGGGACGCTTTGAAAAATAATGGGTGGGGGTTAGGTTATAAAAGCTTCGACGAGCTTATTCTCGATCTCATTTTTCCACCTGCCGAGAAGAAGACGAATCTCTGCCTCCCCTCTGTAGAAGCGCCATAGAACAAGTTCTTTTTATACTCAAGCACATATGAAGAAGTCAGCAAATTAGTGAATTTAGGAAAGTCCATTGTTTAGGCCTTGCAATCGGGGGCAAGTTTTCTTTGGGGAAATATTTCAAACAGGGTTTTAAAATGGTAAAAATTAAGCCTTGACTGAAATATATAATTCTATTTGCAAAGGTTACATCAAAATTAACGCTAGCTGTTCCAAGTAAATTCCAGAATTAGTAAAATCAGATTAAATTAATATCAATTTAAATGAAATAAAATGTGGGAAGGGAGATTCTATTTAGAATAATTACTAGAAAATTTGTGTCATATTGGGGCGATCCGTAATGGACTTTCTGGGGGGGCAATGAGGTAACTGATAGCTTATGGGTGTGACTTCATAAGCGGGCATCAACTCGTTGATTGCCTAGTTAAGTCACATAGTGTAATCATGTGTGACGTGGCTGATGACAGACGTCGTAGAAATGAGGTCGTTAGAATGTAATTCTGGTCCTTGGTCAAG